>JAJEJO010052851.1:0-20107 GCA_020662805.1 Glaucomys volans | reverse complement strand
CTAAGGGAGACCCACTCGTGTTGCCCCAGTTGCAACATATATAGTTGAGACAGGTGACTTTCTCCTGTTGCAAGTGTGTGACTCCATGAGCCCCATGACTTACCCATGGACCTGGCCTCAGCAGCAGCCCTCTGGTGTCCCAGACCCACAAACTGCTTCTGCTGTGCTGGTCCTATCACATGTAGCCTCCTGCCTGTCAAGCACTCCATCCTGCTGCCCTGGCCAGGGCTTCAGTCATGTGCCCTCTGTCCTGCCTCCACCCTCCTGGCTCTGATTCAGGGCAACTCTGATCAAAGCAACTGCCCTGCTTTGTGACAGGGGCTCCTCCCCAGGGTCTCCTGCCTCCCACCAGAATGAGCCCCAACTCCCAGGTCCCCAACCAAGCTCCCACCCCTTCTGAGACCCGAGTCCACTCCTCCTCTCTGGATGTTTCTCTGAATGCTCTGCTACTGCCATGGTTCCTGCTTCTCCCCACTGAGAACACAGTAACAGGAATGTGAAACATTGGAAAGCCCTCCATTAAGGGCACCCTGGACCTTCACCAGGACACACCTGCAATGTTCTGCTGAAGTCCCTGTGCTGCCTCTGCCCAGTAACCCTGTTCAGGATCTAGCACCAGCGCATGTCTTCTTCATTCTGGAAACTTCCAGTGTAGAATCAGGAGGGGACGCTGCTCTGCACTGGAGTGGGCTCCGTGCTATACTTCTGCACCAAGGGCCTGTCTGACTCTGCTATGCTGTTGAGTGACCTGCTGTGGTGACAGTGTCCCAGAGGCTCCTCCTCTCTCCTGCTGATGGACAGATTGGGCATGACCCACCTTTGAGGGCCCTCCAGGTCCTTTCCTTCCTCGTGGCTGTGTGGCTGGAATAGCAAGTGCTGGGCACAGGAGGCTGCTGTGGAGGGCAAGAGCCAGCTTCCCAGGCTGTAATAAATGCCACAGGCCTGCAGGAGGATGGGCTTGCTTTGGCTCTGAGTTTTCAAGGCCTCAGTCCAGCGCTGCTTGGGGCCTGAGGTGAGGCAGAGCATCATGGTGAAGTGCATGGCAGGCCAAACTCCCACCTCATCTCTGGGATGCAAGAAAGAAGAAGTAGGAGCTTGGGTCACACAGTACCCTCCAAGGACACAACTCAGGGCCCTGAACCCCCACCAGGCCCCTTCTGGGGACTGGCCTTGAACAGGTGTCTGTGGGCACCCTGTCCTCCAGGCAGTCCTGCTGGGCTTTACTCCTGGTGCTGCTGAGACACACCCATGCTGAGACAATCACTAGGTTTCCCTGAGGCCCCATCGGACCAGCACTCTGACTACAAGGCAGGCCCAGGGCCATCTGGTGCCCCAGCTTCATCCTGGGGCAAACTGTGAGACCACCTCTTCAGGGGGAGGGGATCTAAGGAACAGTACAAAGGACTCTGGAATGCAGCCAGAGCTCTGACTCCCTTGCTGTCCTTTCCATGCCCCAGTTGCCCCTGGGTGGACCCCCTGCTGTCTGGGCCACTCTGCCACCTGGTTGGGGGCTCATTCTCTCCTGTGGGCAGTGGCAGGACCATGCCATCAGCCAGAGCACACTCCCTGCAAGGCCATAGGAAGACTGGAGGCCTTGGAGACAACAGGAAAGGGCACAGGGAAGGATGAAGAGCAGGGGTTAGCTGTTGGGGTTTCAGTGGGGGAGCCCTTCTTCAAACCCCATGCAATCCTTACATGTAGGTGCTCGGTGGCTGCCCAGGGGACACCAGGAATAAACATTGAGAAGGAAGGTGTTCTCTTCATTAGAGAGCATTCTGGCCCAGCAAACCAGAGAAGGGACCCTGCAGCTCTGTCCTTGTTAGGACTCTTCCCTTGAGCAGGTGTCACCCAGGCACTGAAGAGGATGCTCCCAGGCTGGACAGGCCCTGGAGATGCCCTCCTGGGACGTGGACCAGAATCTCCCTCCATCTCAGCTGTAAGGCTTGAGTGGAGCAAGAGAGGGTGGAGAGCAGCCCCTGGTCTGTACAGGGCCTCTGTCAGAGCCCCTGGTCAGAGGAGACTGCCCTGGCTCCCTACCCCAGCCTTGTCTCCTGTGCATGGGCACTGGAGGCCGCAGTCTCAGAATCCACACACTACAAACATGGCCACTGAGCACACAGCATGGTCCTAACCACTGTGACCTTCCAAGTGCCACATGAGCTGACTCCTGAGCTCTGTGAGCACAGCCATGGGCAACCTTCCCTGGGGCTGCCACAGGGAGGGCAGGGAGCTCCCAGCCTCTCCTCCATTGGGCACAGGAAGCAAGGCTCCTGCTGGGCACCAACTCACCAGCCCACTGTCTGGACACTGGAAATCTGTGGAGGATTCTCAGGCCTTGGCTTATATGTCAGGCTCAGGGCTTCCTTGTCTGTCCCAAGCTGTCCTGTGCACACAGGGATCATGTCGTTGCCATAACTGGCCCTGGCCACCAGATGGCAGTGTGGCACCAGCACTGGGTGATCCTGAAGGCCTGGCTCTGCAAGGCTCAGTCGCCTTGAATTGAGGGACAAAACACAGCACACACTACATGCACACACACCTCCTTTAACATCACACAACACACACAACAGAGCACACACCACATGCACAAATCTTACACATCACACAACACACACAATGCAACACAACACAGTCCATGGGCATGCATAACTCCCTACACATCACACAACACACAATGCAACACAGCACACACCACATGCACACATTCCTTATATATCACGACACACAATGGAACACACAGCACACACCACATGCACACAAACCTCCTTACACCTCACACAACACACACAGCACTCTACACTTTCCGGGTGCACACACACCTCCTTACACATCAAGCAACACACACACTATGCAAAACGCAGGGCACAACACATGCACACACACCTCCTTACACATTACACACAGGCACTCAACACACTAAAACCCCCACAGAGGAAACACACCTTACACACAAATGACACATGATGTGCACAGCACCCACATGTCCACAACACAGCACACACATCACATGTACACACACATACTTTATGCACATCACATCCACACACTTCACTACACACCCACAATGTTCTTTGACTTTACTGGAGACTTTCATGGCTCATCACATGGTCAGTGTTGGGAAAGTTGTGTGCCCTGTGTCCTGTGTCCTCGGCTGCAGACCAGGTTCCTCTACTGTGGGGAGGCCCTGGGGGGCCTCAGTTCTGGAGGAGGGGCTTGGATACCCTGGGACTCCCATCCTTCCCTGATGAGCCCCTCCTTGACAGTGGCCTCTGATGATACACTGAGGGTCCAGGACCCAGTCCAGGTGATGCCACTCAGCCCAGGACACACCTAGGCACCCACAGAACAGGAGGCACGCCTGGCGACTCAGCATCCCTGTGCTCTAGAGCTGTGTGCTCCCTCCACTCCTCACTCACACCACCTGTCCATCTGCTGGCCAAATCCCTAAATTCCAGCAGAAGGTTCTTCCCTATGTCTTTCCATTTCTCCTCTGGGCTGGGCTCCATCTGCTGCCTTCCACAATGCAAGACTGGGGAGGGGAGATTAATCTTGGGGGGGGTCTCCAGGCTCACAGGCTCCCCCCTCTGGACTTTCTCTCCAGCCATAACTGTACCCAGTGACCTGCCCTGAAGCCCAGGAACAGCTTGGGGTGGGCTGGTCAGGTGGGGGCTCCATGTCATTAGCAGAATGTCCTGTGAGGCCAGACACAGGAGAGAAGGAAAGGAGGGTGGGGAGTCCAGGAGGGGACTGAGGAGACCCTGGCAGCTGGGACACACCAGGCCCAGACTGCTCATGGCCACCACGGTGCAGGGGATGAGGCAGCACCTCAGTGAGGGGCCCAGGGTCAGCAGACTGGGGACCTTTGGGAGTTCATGCAGGGAAGCAGGCACTGGGGATGACCTTTTGTCTTCCAGGGGTTCAAGAATCTGAAGTCCCTGATGATGGGTCTGGGGCCTTCACCAGCATCAGAAATGAGAGAAAAATGAATTTGATCATAATTTGACCAAAGCAAGGAAGAAGCTGACCTGCCAACACGATCCATGGCAGCACTGCCATCCAAAGGCCCTGAGTTAGGAGACATGCAGGTAGAGACCTGGGGCCCTGGAGGGAGCATGGCCAGGGTCCTCGCCCTGCCTTCCTTCCTGGGTCAGGCTGTGGCCTGGCCAAGCTCCCCTCCTGGGCATGGGATGGCTGCCTTCAGGGAGCTGGGATGTTGGCAGCAAATGGTAGGCACTGAGGATAAAGCAATTTGGAGCTTCTCTGAAATTCTCTTTTTTTAATCAGGACCTGTCACCATCTCCCATCTAGTCCATCCCAATCTTGAGGGATGTGGGCTCCCTGTCATCTGGCCCTGTATGTGGGGTGGTGTGGAGATGCCCTCAAGGGCACCCAGGGCTTGTGAGTGAGAAGAGCCAGGACACAGAGCTGTCCACAGGTTCCCCTAGTGGACGACGGGAAACTTGCACAGAACCCTGGGCAGTGCCTGCTTTGCTGGTTTGGCACCTGGTCAGCCTCACTGTGACAGTTCCTCCCTCCTGAGCAACTGCTTTGGAAGATATTGCAGATTGTCCACCAAATGGTCTGGGCCCATGTTGCTGGGATGGACATGTCCCATCCTTGGTCTGATTGGTCCCTGCTCAGAAGAGAAGTGACAGACTGTAGATGTCAGTAGAAAGACCTTTTCAGCCAAAGTGAGCACCACAACAGTCTCAGAGAGAGTGGCTCCTCAGCTGAGCTTCACCTGGAGTCCTGAAGCACATGCCTGGGGTCCACCAGGTGCAGCAGCAGGTGGGTTTGCAGTGGAGAGTGGCCCTGGTCAGCACTGGCCTCCTGCCCAGCCCAGACTCCTGGTTCTCTGGCTGCAGTCTCTGTCCACTCCAAGTGCCCAGGACTACCTTTTGACTCATGGGGCTTCCCTTCTCCCAGGGCTCTGTGGGTGTCCAGAATGAAGGTCCTTGGATGTCTGTGAGGACTTGGGGCTCACAGAAGGTTCTGTGAACTTCCTCCAGTCTCACTCCCTATCCTCCTGACCCCATGTGTTTCCAGAACTTTGCTTTCTAAGTCCCACCCTCTCCTCATCACCCCTGGGGTACATATGCCTGAGTGTGATCCCAAAACCCAGACAATTTCTCTAAAGGTGGAGATGAGAGCTCCCACATCTCCTTTTCCTCATCTACCCCTTTAAACATGTGACACCTGTAGTTCTAGCTGGGAGTCCCATCATGAGGGGGAAGGCTCCCAGGTGCCCCAGCTCTGGTGTCAATGAGGCATCAGCACAATGACCAGAGGACCTCTGTCTGCTACATCATGTCCAGGGCCATTAGAAAACATTAATGCCTGCAATTAAATTCTCTCTTTATTGTGTTACAAAACAGCACCCATTGGAAGCACCCAAGGAAGCCTTGTGGAAGGCGGAGAAGATGAGGTCAGGAGGAACAAATGGGCTGCATGGAGTCCACCTGAGGCTTTCGCCCATATACACAAGGCATTTCTGTGGTCTACAAATAGGGAGATGAAGGCCAGAGGAAGCAACAAAGCCTTGCACGTACCATCACCAATGCTGAGCAGAAAGACACATGGCAGACGCTCCACTCCATCTGTGACCAGCTTAGATGAGGACCTCTTTTTCTCTCCAGTCCTCAGGGCTGAGCCAAGCCATCACTCTGGAGGGCCAGAGACACCTGCCCTGTGGGTTTTCCAAAAGAGCAAACACTGCCTTGCACCTGGAGGGAGGTATATATTCTATTGATCTTTCACTACAGCCCTTTCCTCCCTGCAGGGACAGAAGTGCCTCAGGTCAGCGTCATTCTTCAAAGCAACACAGTCAGATCTTTTTTTCCAGTTACAGTCCCCATCATTCTGTCTCTTTCACCTATGAACTGGATACACTGTCCCATCCCTGGTCAGCAGCACAGTTTGAAGCCACATTCTGAGTCAAAGACTAAAACTGCCCCAGACCCCCACTGTCCTCCAAAAACTCAAGAGATCCAGAACCTGCCAGAAGGTTACTGCAGAAGAGACCTCGGCTCTCACCCTGCAGTGTGCATTAGTTTTCTCCTGAGTGTGGTCACTGAGTTACAACATCCACAGAGCCTGGTGCAGTGACCACACCTGGAATTCCAACTACCAGGAGGCTGAGGCTCCAGGATCCCACATTTTAGGCCAGCCTGGGTGACTTACTGAGATCCTGTATTCAAAATTAAAAAAAAAAGTATTACAGATTACCCCTGGGTTCCAAATGCAGTACCTCCAATCAACAAATGCCTGTATGTTTTTAAAACATCCATGGACAGATGTGCCAAGAGCCAGTATCAGGGCCCACAATGATCCCAGACCTCCTGTGAAGGAGGGGAATCCCCAGTAGCACCAGCTCCACCCTGCCTCACTTGGCTGGCTCTGCTTCTGACACACTGTCACCTGAGCTCAGCTAGGTGTGTCTCGATGGGGTTGGTCTTTATCCTGGCCTTACCCTGATCTCGTCCTGGCTGGATTCTGGCCTGGACAAAGACTGGAACTGATTCCCTGGCCTTGTGCCTCATGTCCTCTGTGCACTGATTCCTACCTGTGCTCCTGGAGTTAAAGCTAGGGATGTCCAAGTCTCTGAATGAGCCCACCAACCCATGGGGTGTCCTCAGGGAATACTTCTTGGCAGTAACAGGCAGAGCATGACCCCAGGGCAGATGCTCCTGGGATCTGGTACCTGGTCTGCCCCTGGTTGATTGGGTATCACTGGCCAAGGGACATGAATTCCTGATCCTCCTCTGCTATTTGGAAGCTGAGGTGATCATTGCTCCCTTACAGACATGAGGCAGATGATCTATGATCTCAGGTGTGTGGAGCATCCTGTGGGACTCAGGGCAGAAAAGCTGCACTCTGAAATGGAAGCTCTCCCCTCCCAGCTCCCCCACATGATGGAGCCAGGAGCCCCTCCTGATCTCATGGCATCAGGTCAGAGACCACATGGGTGCCCCACTCCCAGTGCCCTGCCCTTCCTGGTTCACACCCCCATATACTGTTAACTCACCTTCTCTGCCTCTCCTCCCAACCTTCACAACCTGGTTTAACCTGAAGCCTCCAGAACATCCCAAAGGAGGCTCAATCCCACTGATTGGGCTGTTTCTGGGGAGGAGGCTTGTCCTGCAGCTCAGAGAGGGTTCAGCCTGTCCTCAAGGATAATGGTGCCAGCTCTGAGGCAATGTCCTCTTGAGGTTGGCATGCAGGCCTGGCAGGGGCAGGACTGAGGGCTGGGGTCTTGCAGAGGAAGCCACAGGGCTGCTGAGAGAGGACTGCAGAGAGTGGGAGGTGGAGTGCAGTGCTCTCCGGGAAGAGGCAAGTGGCCAGAGCAGAGCTTCTTATGGGAGTATCACTTTCTAGCTTCTAGCACACAGAGAGACTTTCCCTGGAGACCCAGCTGAGGAATGCCACAGTCTTCTATGATCACCTACCTGTGCACAAATGCACACAACCCCATGGTAAACTGCAGAACCACACATGTGCACAGCCAGGGTGCCTCGGACTTGTCCATCCCACAGCACCTGCTCCCAATCCTGTGGCATTCTCTGCAGCCGCACTGTGGCACTGCACTGCGTCCAGCTCCTCCACTGCTTCATGTTCACTCTTCATTACTGGAGCACTTCCTCCCTGCTCTGAAAAAGAGTTTCCACATCACTTTGCCCTTCATGGTTTATGGGCCCCTCCTGCCTTACTGCAAGAACACCTCCTCCTACCCTTTCAAGGGCTTCACAATTTCTAGACATGGTCCAGTGGCAGAGCTTTCTCTGATTGCTCCATCTCATCAGTGACCCCAGGAAGGTGAGCTTAGGGTTGGAGCATGTGTTGTCCATTACCAAAGACCTTTCCAATTTCTTCCTACTACCTCTTGGACTTGTGGCATGTTTGGAAATGTCCATTTCAACTCCTCCTCACTTGCACTTGGTATTTTCCTTTTAATAAAGCTCTTTAACCACCAGGTGGGTGCCATCTGACCTCCCAGTCCTGCTTTTATTTATGTTGCCATAGGCCATGTCCTCAGGCTTCACAAGGGTGGATGCCTGTGCCCTCCCTCTCAACAGTACATCACCTGACACCACAAACTCACTTTGCTCACAGGATGAAGCTAAGATACTGGATGAGGGGAGGTGATCCAGGAGGTCCAGGGGCCCTGATGTCAGCCCAGGTTCTTAGCACATGGAAGCAAGTGGCCAGGGGTCAGAGACAGATCAGTTAATGCTGTCCTCACCCCTAAGATGGTCCTTCCCACCCTTGTGTCCTCAGGCCCATGACAACAGGAAGTCCACACCAGCCAGACATGCCTGAACCTCCCACTCCCTACACCTACTTGGTACTAAAGTTCCTCCCACCCCAAATCACACCTCCACACTCTGCTGCTGGGTCTGCTCTGAGCAGCTACAGTGTGGCAGGAGTCTCTCCTGTTTTTGTCTCTGTGTCCATCCCCTTCTTCACTGTAGTCCCATTCCCTCAGCCATGCTGGCCCAGAGCCTATTGGGGTCCCACTCAGGGTACAGGGTCCACCCCGTGTTCTGTGTGCTTGAGGTCCTGGTTCCTTGGTCATGATGAAGAGAAGGGCACCCAGATCCAGGGTGCCTGGTTCTATGCAGCTCTGCCACTTACACACTGTGTGACCTCAGGGTGGTTGTTGAATTTCCCTGGGCCTCAGTGGCCTTATGTGTAAATGGGGTTTCCTGACAGCACCTACTTTCTAGTGTTAGTGTTAAAATACTCATAGGGTGCCTGTCCCATGGAGCTCCCCAAACAAGGTCTGCAATTCGAGCACCACAGTGTGCCCACCTCCCAATTTGTGACTCTCTGCTATAGACTTACTGTATGTATAAGGATACAAGGGTCTTTCTGGAGCCCCTGCTGCCCAGGCTGTGCAGGTCAGTTGCTCTGCTGTGGTCCTGGCACTTGGTTGGCAGCACTGTGATGAGCACAGGCTCTGGACAAGTCACCTGAGTCTCCAGGCCCAGCACAGCCCTCTCACAGAAGGGGTGCCTGCAGCTTGCCACACCACAGCCTGCCACCCTGCATGCCCAGCATCCAAGCATCCATGGAACATCTTCACAAGAAGTCTTGGTCCCTGAGTCACTCCATGTTCCAGGGAGGCATGACCTCTACACAGTTCCAGGGCAGGACTTGAGGTCAGAAGCCCCAGGCACCCTCCCTCTTCCTCTGGCTCCTGGCCATTCCTCCACCCCACTGCTGAGCACAGGCCTAGAGGACTCTGAACCCTGGCAGTGCCACAGGAGACTTGGAACACCTGAGTCTGCCCAGGGAATGTCTGGCAGTGGAGCTGTCCATGTGGCTGGGAATGCACCCCTGTCTCTGTGGATGAGGCATGAGGCATGAGAAGCAGATCAGATACCGCAGGCCCTGAAGCTCCACTGAACACCCACTGCACAGACACTGACAGGACAGCAGAGCCCTCAGGCCCCACCCAGGCCCTCTACCTACCCCCCAAAGTTCAGTTCCAGCTCCTCAAGGAGGAGGACAGCCCAGAGCACAGGAGCACAGACTGTGGGTCACCCAGGGTCCCATCATTAACATTCACATGCTCCGGTGTGTTTGTAGCCTGTGTTGTCTCACCTGGAAGCTGGAAGTGACATAGCATCTAGGAGGCCAGGCAGCCTGGAGAAGAAGGTCTCCTGCAGGGAGCCTGGCCAGCTCAAGCCCTGGACATGATCTGTTCCCAGACAGATAGAGCTGCTGGTGGAGGTTCTCCCTCTCCTCCCATCCCTACAACCAGCTCCTCTCACTTTACCATATCTCCCTCCCTCTCTCTTTCCAGACTCCCTGCTGGGATGGACCTACTGCACCCAGAGACCCTGCCCTCTCCGCTCCCCATCTGGCCCTTCAATCTGCCTCTTTTCCTTGAGGTTCTCCCAAGCTGTCCTGGAATCCTCCCTTCCCACATGTCGTCCCATCAACTCTACCAAATGGTGATGACTTTCTTCTGTTGCTAGACTTCCGTGCCCCAAACCCCCTCACTTACCTGGAGACCTGGCCTCAACAGCAGCCCTCTGGTGCCCAAGCCCCACAAGCTTCCATGCTTGGGCTTCTCCTAACCCACCAGATCTCCCTACTGTCCAGTGTTTCATCCTGATGCCCTGGCCAAGGCAACAGCCACCTGCCCTCTGTCTTATCTCCACCCTCCTGGCTCCACTGTAGGGCTCCTCTGACTAGGTCACTGCCCTGCTTTGCAACAGGGGCTCCTCCACAGGGGCTCTTGCCTTCCACCAAGATGAGCCCCAACTCCAAGGTCCCCGTCCAAACTCCCAGCCCCTCTGAGACTCATGTCTCACTTCCCTAATCTCTGGACATTTCTCTGAATGCTCTACTGCTACCTGCATCTCACCACTGAGAACAAAGAGTAACTCATATGGGAAACACTGGTAAGCCCTGCATTAAGGGCACCCTGGACCTTCAGCAGAATATGCCTGCAATGTTCTCCTGAAGTTCTCAGGTGGCCCCTGCCAAGTAAACGCTGCTCAGGATCTAGTAGCAGCCCATGGTCTTCTCCATTCTGGAAATTTCCATGAGTTGAATTAGGCGGTGGTGCTGCTTTGAACTCTAGTGGACTCCATGCTGTGCATTGGTGTCGAGGTCCTGTCTCGCTCTGCACTCTGCTGCTGAGTGGCCTGCTGTGGTGATTGTGTCCCAGAGGCTCCTCCTCTCTCCTGTTTGTGGACAGATTGGACATGACTCAGTTTCAAGTGTCCCACAGGTCCTTTCCTTTCTATTGGCTGTGTGGCTGGGACAGCAGGTGCTGGGTACAGGAGGCTGCTGTGGAGGTTGAGAGACACCTTCCCAGGCTGTAACAAAATGTCCGAGGCCTGCAGGAGGAAGGGCTTGCTTTGGCTCTGAGGATTAAGGGCCTCAGTCCAGGGCTGCTTGGTGCCTGTGGTGAGGCAGTGCATCATGGAGGAGCATGTGGCAGGCAATCTCCCACCTCATCTCTGGGATACAAGAGAGAAGTAGGAGCTCAGGTCTTACAGTCCTCTTCAAGGACACACCTCAGGGCCCTAAACTCCCACCAGGCCTCTCTTCTACATTGCTCCTCCTCCCTGGAGCACCACCCAGGGACTGACCTTGAGCAGGTGGCCCATGGGAGCTCAGTCCTACAGGCAGTCCCGCTGGGCTTCACTCCTGGTGCTGCTGAGACATACCCATGTTGAGACAATCACTAGGTTTCCCTGAGGCCCAGTTTGACCAGCGCCCTGTCTGCAAGGCAGGCCCAGGGCCATCTCTGTTGTCCCAGTTTTATCCTGGGATAAAGCATGAGACCATCTCTTCAGGGAGGGGTGGATCTAAGGAGTGGGAAAGAGGTCTCTGGGCATGGCCAGGCCTCTGACTCCCCCATTGTCCTTGTCATGCCCCAGTTGCACCTGGGCAGATCCCCTTCTCTCTGGGTCAGAGCTCACTCTGCCACCAGAAGGGGCCTCAGTCTCTCCTCTGGGCAGTAGCAGGGCCCTGCCTTGAGCCAGGGCACCCTCCCTGCCAAGGCCACAGAAAGACTGCAGGCTTTGGAGAGAGTAGGGAAGGACACAGGGAAGGCTGCAGAGCAGGTGGGTAGCTGTTGGGCTGTCAGTGGGGGTGGTGCTATCCCATCCCTTCTTCAAACCCCATGCAATCCTATCATGTAGGTGTTCTGGGGATGCCCAGGGACCAAGAATAAACATTGAGAAGGAAGGCATTCCTCTCATTACAGAGCACCCTGGCCTAGCAGCCCAGAGAAGGAACCCTGCAGCCCTGTCCTGGTCAGGTACCTTCCTTTGAGCAGGTGTCACCCCAGACACTGAGGAGGGGCCGCCAGGCTGCACAGGCCCTGGGGATGCCCTCCTAGAACCTGTACAAGAGCCACCCTCTGTTTCAGCCAGGAGTCTTTAGTGGTGGAACAAGAGAGGGAGGGTCTGGAGATAGGCCCTGGTCTGTGTAGGGCCTCTCTCAGAGCCTCTGGCAAGTGACAAGCACCATGGCTTCCCACCCTAGGCTTCTCTCCTGTGCATGGGCACTGGAGGCTGCAACCTCAGAACCATGCACTGCAAACATGGCCACTGAGTGCATAGCATGGTCCTCACCCCTGTGGCCTTCCCAGTGCCACATGAGCTGGCTCCTGGGCTCCCTGAGCATGGTGTGAGCACAGCCCTAGGCAGCTTTCCTGGGGCTGCCACAGGGAGGCCATGGAGCTTCCAGCCTGTCCTCCATTGGACACAGGAAGCCAGCCTTCTGCTGGGCACTGGCCCCAGCAGCCACTGCCATCTGGACACTGGAAATCTGTGGCGGATGCTTGGGCCTTGGTTTATATGTCAGGTCAGGGCTTCCTTGTCTGCCCCAAGCTGTCCTGTGCACACAGGGATCATGTCATCACCAGAACTGCCCCTGGCCACTAGAGGGCAGGGTGGCACCAGCACTGGGTTATCTTGAGGGCCTGGTTCTGCAAGGCTCACCACCTGGAATTGAGGGAAAAACACACAACACATACCAGGTGCACACTCACCTCATTACACATCACAAAACACACACCATGCAACACAGCACAGTCCATGGACAAACACACCTCCTTACACATCACACCACATACAACACAACACAGTACACACCATGTGAACGCACACCTCCTTACACATCACACAACACACACCACATAACACACAGCACAGCCCATGGGCAAACATATTGCCTTGCACATCACACCACATACAATGCAGCACAGCACACACAATGTGCACACACCTGCTAACACACCATACAACACACAAAAGCTTTCAGAGCACATACCATGGGCACACACACCTCCTTATACATCACACATCACACAAATACAACACAGCACGCACCATGTGCACACACATCCTTACACATCACACAACACACACAATGCAACACAGAACACACCAGTGTATACATACATTTTTACACATCATACAACACACAAAACCCAACACACAGCACACACCATGTGCACACACACCTCCTTACACATCACGCAATACATGCAATGCCGCACAGCACACACCACATACTCACAACCTCCTTACACATCATACAACACACAAAACCCAACACAAAGCACAGTCCACGGGCACACACACCTCCTTACACATCACACAATACACATCAAAAACACAGTACACACCATGTGCACAGTGTCCTGGTGTCCACATACACAGCAAACACACCATATGCACACCCACTCACACCCTTTACACACATCACATACAAACACTTCACTTCACACCCACAGTGTTCGTTGACTTTACTGGAGACTTTTATGCTTCAACACATGGTCAGTGTTGGGACAGGTGTGTGTCATGTGTCCTGTGTCCTCAGCTTTGAACCAGGTTCCTCTGATATGGGGAGGCCCTGCAGGGCCTTGGGCTCAAGAGGAGGGATCAGCTCCCTGGGGGCTCCCTTTCTTGCCCAACTGAGCCCCTCCCAAACAGTTGCCTCTGAGCACACACTGGGAATCCAGGACCCAGCCCAGGTGATGCCACTCAGCTCAGGCCCCACCTGGGCACCCAAAGGACAGCATCAATGCCCAGTGACTCAGCATCCCTGTACACTAGAGCTGTGGGCTCCCTTCATCACTCACCCACATGGTCTGTCCATCTGCTGTCCAGGTTCAGGGAATTCCCACCCAAGAACTCTTCCCCAGGGCCATCTCTCCCCAGGGCTGGGCTCCAGCTGCTGCCTCCTGCAATGCAGGACTGGGGAGGGGATATTAAGCATGGGGTGGGTCTCCAGGTTCACAGGTCCTCCCCCCTGGACTCTCTCTCCAGTCCTGACTGTACCCAGTGACCTGCCCTGAAGTCCAGGAGCAGTTTGTGGTGGGGTGAGGAGAAGGGGGCTCCATGTCTTTAGCAGGACTTCCTGTGGAACCTGGCACACAGAGAAGGGAAGGATGGTGTGGTGTCCAGGAGGGGACTGAGGAGACCTTGGCAGCAGGGACACCCCAGGCCCAGACAGCTCATGTCCAGCAGCTGTGCAGGGGACATGCAGAATGACTCAGTGAGGGACCCAGGGTTAGCAGGATGGGGACCCTTAGGAGTCTGTGCACATGAGCAGGAAATAGGGAAGACCTTTTGTCTTCCTGGTGCCCAAGAATCCCTGCTGATGCGACTGGGGCTTTCTCTAGCATCAGAAATAAGAGAAAAATGAATTTAATTGCAATTTGGCCAAAGTGAGGAAGAAGTTGATCTGCCAACACTGTCCATGGCAGCACTGCTGTCCACAGTCCCTGAGCCAGGAGACATGCAGGTGGAGACCCAGGGCCCTGAATGGAGCATGGTCAGTGCCCCCAGTCCTGCCTTCCTTCCTGGGCCAGGCTGTGGCTTGGCCAAGCTCCCCTCCTGGACGTGGGATGACTGCCTGCAGGGAGCTGGGACATTGGCAGAAAATGGCAGGCACTGAGGAGAAAGCAATTTGGAGCTTCTTTGAAATTCTCTTTTTTTTAATCAGGCCCTGTCACTGTCCCCTGTCTAGTCTATCCTGCAGTCTTGAGGGGTGTGGGGCTCCCTTTCATCTGGCCCTGTATGTGGGGTTGGTGTGGAGATCACCTCAAGGTCACCCAGAGCTTGTGGGTGAGACAAGTCAGCACCCAGATTTGCCCACCGGCTCCCCTAGTGGATGTTGGGGGAACCTGTTCAGAAGCCTTGGCAGTGCCTGGATTGGAAGGGCCTGACCAGCCTCGCTCTAACAATTCCTCTTTCCTGGCACATTTTTTCAGAAATATTGCTGATTATTCCCTTTTTCAGAAAACATTGCTGATTTTCTGGACCCGTGTCTTGGAGATGGACAAGTAAAATCCTTTGGTCTCCTTGATCCCTGCTCAGAAGGGAATGACAGACTGTAAATGCCACTGGAAAAGACCCTTTGAAGCAAAGTGAGCACCAAAACAGGCTCAGAGAGAGAGAGAGGGTCCTGGGTTGAGCTTTACCTGGATTCCTAAAGCACATGCCTGAGGTCTGCCAGATCCAGCAGCAGCTGGGCTTGCAGTGGAGAGTGGCCCTGGTCAGGACCTGCCTCCTGCCCAGCCCAGACTCCAGGTTCCCTGACTGCAGTCTCTGTCCTGTCCAAGTACCCAGGACCCCCTTTTACCTCATGGGGCTGCCCTTCTCCCGGGGCTCTCTGGGTGTCCAGCATGAAGGTCCTTGGATGTCTGTGAGGACATGGGGCTCACAGCAGGTGCTCAGGCCTACCTCCTGTCTCACTCCCCATCCTCCCGACCATGTGTGCATCCAAACCTTTGCTATCTGAGCCCTGCCATCTCCTCATCCACCCCTGGGGTACATTCACCGGGGGGTAGTTTAAAAACCCATACCCTTTCTCTACAGTTGTACCTAACAACTCCTGCATCTCCTCTTCCTCATCTACTCCTTCAATCTTGTGACTGCTATAGTTCTAGCTGGGAGTCCCTCTGTGATGGGACAGGCTCACAGATGGCCACCTGTAGGGTGAATGAGGCATCAGAAGAGTAACCAGGTGACCCTGGCTGCTACCTCACACTCAGGACCATTGGCAAGCTTTCTACCTGAATTAAATTATTTATTTTTTAATGAAACAGCATTGCCATGGAAGCCTCTGGGAAGGCAAAGGCCTGCATGGAGCCCACCTGCGACCTTTGACCAGAGCCACACAGCCTCTCTGTTGTCTGTGAGCAGAGAGACAGAGGCCAGAGGAAGCAGCAAAGTCTCGCATGTCTCACTGCCAATGCTGAGCAGAAAGGAACATGGCAGACCCTCCCCTCCACCTCTGACTAGGCTAAATGTGGACCTCTCCTCCTCTCCACTTCTCAGGGCTGATCCATGCCATCATCACAGACGACCAGGGACACCTGCCCTGTGAGTTTTCCAAAAGAGCCCTCACTGTCTTGCATCTGGAGGGAGGCATATATTTCTATTGACCTTTCACTACAGTCCTTTCATCTCTGCAGGGGCAGAAGTGCCTCAGGTCAGGGTCATTCCTCAAACCGCCAGGGTCAGATACTTTTCTTCAATTATTGTCCCCATCATTCTGTCCCTTTCACCTATGGACTGCACAAACTGTTGCAGCCCTGATCAGCATCACAATCTGCAGCCACATTCCCAGCCAAAGACAAAAACTGCCCGAGGCCCTCACTGTCCTCCAGAGACTCAGAAGATCCACAGCCTGCTAGAAGGACACTACAGAAGAGACCTCATCCTCACCCTGCAGTGTGCAGTATGCATGAGGCTTCCCCTGAGTGTGGTCACGGGGTTACAACATCCACAGAGCCTGGTGCAGTGGCCAAGCCTAGAATGCCAGCTACCTGGAGGTTGAGGCTCCAGGATTCCACATTTGAGGCCAGCCTGGGCCACTTAGTGAGACTCTGTGTTTAATTTTTTTTTAAAAGCATTGCAGAGCACCCCTGGGTTCCACACGCAGTACCTCCAATCAACAAATGCTTGTAGGTTTTCAAACATCTATAGATGGATGTGCCAAGAGCCAGCATCAGGCTCAGGATGATCCCAGACCTCCTGCGAAGGGGGTGAGTCCCCAGCAGCCCCAGCCTTGCCCTGCTTCACACACCTGGCCCTGCCCCTGACACAGCTGTCACCTGAACTCAGGGAGGTGTGTCCAGACAGGGTTGCTCTGGTCTTTATCTTGGACTTTACCTTGTCTTGTCCTGGTTGAATTCATCCCTGGATGAGGTCTAGAGCTGACCCTGGCCTTGTACCTCATCTCCTTTGTACACACAGGCCTACCTCTGTTCCTGAGGTTAAAATGAGGAATGTCCACGTCTTTGAATGAGTCCACTTCCCAGTTGCTACTCCCTCAGGGACAACTACTTGGCAGACCATGCCAGTCATCTCACTGGAACACCTAACCAGAACAAACTCGCAGTCCTCAGGACAGGATCTGAGTCTCCTTGACTGGCTCCTCTCTGCCTCCTCCCTTGGAGGGTGCTATCAGGACAAGGTAGAGTATGGACCCAGGGCAGATGGGCCTGGTTCTGGTACATGGCCTGCCCCTCATTGCTTGGGTACCTCAGGCCAAGGGACATCAACCCTAAGCATCCTCTGCCATGTGGAAATTGAGACTATCACTGCTCCCTTACAGACTTGAGGCAGATGGTCCAGGACCTCAGGTGTGTGGAGCATCCTGCAGGACTCAGGGCAGAACAGATGTTCTAAGCAATGGAAGCTCTGCCCTCCTGGCTCCCCAGCAGGATGGGGAGCACCTCCTGCCCTCATGCCCTCAGGTTGGAACCCACATGGATGACCCCTCCCAGGCCCTGGTCATCCTTCCCCACACCCCCACATGCTGTTTGCTCACCTTCTCTGCCTCTCCACCCAACTTTCATAGCCTGGCTCCCCTGAAGGCACCAGACATTCCAAAGGAGGCTCCACTCCACCACTTCATTGGACTTGTGGAGACCAGACCTGCAGCTCAGAAAGGGCCCATCCTGGCCTCATGGGTGATGGTGCCAACTCTGTGGTGTCGTAGATATTTGTGGGCCTCAACCTCATGGGGTTTTTTCTCTTCTGGAGGGGGTAAGGAGGTGGAGCAAACACAACTCCAGGAGAGCAAATTCAGTCTCAATGTTTATTAAGGAAGTACAGCACTTTTATAGAAGAGGGGAGTCTGAGAACAAAGAAACCAGTAGTGTAACATGATATTCTGTAAGGATGGTCCAATTAGGAGTCACACAATTTCACAAAGGGAGGGGGTAGAGAAAAGGACAAGCAAAGCTCACCTGAGGTAATGGCTGTTGGCAGGTCTAGTCACTTGAGAGTGTGCACCCAAGGATGAATAATCCTGAGTGTGCAGTCAAGGATTGTACTCGGCCTAGGGAACATATATGTCAGTGACTCCTTTCTACATCCCCACAGCATGGCAGTGTCCTCCTGGGGTTGGCATTCAGGCCTAACACAGTCAGGGATGAGGGATGGGACCTTACAGAGAAGGTACAGAAATGCTGGGAGAGTGCCACAGGGACTCACAGGCAACAGTTCAGGGCTCTCAAGAAAGAGAGAAGTGGCCAGAGCAGAGCCCAGTTTGAGAGGACTGCTGTGTAGCATCCAGCAGATAAACAGATGTTCCCTGGGACCCAGCTGAGAACACCACAGTCTTCCATGACCATCTACATGTGCAGAAATGCACATGACCTCATGGTAAATTGCAGAACTAAATGCACAGAGCCAGGGTGCCTTGACTGACTGCATCCCACAGCTCTTGCTCCTGCTCCAGAGGCATTCTCTGCAGCTTCACTGTGGCCCTCACTCTGTCCAGCTCCTCCGCTGCTTCACCTTCACTCTTCACCACTGGAGCACTTCCTCCCTGGTCTGAAAAACAGTTTCCACATCACACTGCCCTGCATGGTTCATGGGCCCTTCCTGTCTAACTGCATGAACACCTCATCCTCGTGTGTTCAAGGGGTTCAAAATTTCTAGACCTGGTCCAACAGAAGAGCTTCCTCTGATTGCTCCTTCTTAAGTGACCTCAGGAAAGCAATCTCTGGACTGGGGCATGTGCATGTCCTGTTTCCAAAGAGCTTTCCAAGTTCTTCACAGAAGCTCATTGCACTTGTGGCATGTTTGGAAATGACCGTTTCAACTCCTCGCTGGCATTTGGTATTTTCATTTTAAGAAACATCTTTGCCCACCAGGAGGGTGCCATCTGACCTCCCAACTCTGCTATTATTTATTTTGCTGAAGGCTGGGTCCTTAGGCCTCATGAGGGTGGATGCCTGTGCCCTCCCTCAGCATTCAGGGGAATCTCCTTCTCCTGAAATTCCCTGTGGATTTATCTACATGGATGCAAGTGATTTCCTGCAGCTCTGACTTCAGATTCAGAGGAGGTGAGTAGAGCCCAAACCTCACTCTGCCCAGGGGTTTGGATTCCTCAAGAGGGATGCACCAGGGAGGCCACAGGAGAAGAGCGATGGTAGGGGACAGAGGACAGGAGGAGCCTGGGGATGACAGCAGTACAGGACCCTGGAGGGGAGCAGGAAATGCAGTGGTTGGATGAGCTTCCACAGCTGAGATGTGGACAGAACCAGTGCTGCCTCAAACTCTGCCAGCTCTGCTGCACCTCCCTTGTCACAATGTCTGGGATCCTGTGTTCAGAGGCCAGGACTGGCCATGGACAGGGCTGGGCTCTTGGACCTTTCAGCCCACCCTGAATTCCAGAGCCAGGAACTGAGTGAGTCTCCCCTGGGCTATTGTTGTCCCACCTCAGACTTGAGGATCACTGCACCACACCTTGCTGTCACCCCTGCTCAGGACTCACCTGTGTCACATCCACAGGCTCCCAGTCTTGCTATCACCCCTGCTCAGGACTTACCTGATTCACCTTCACAGGCACCCAGTCTTGCTATCATCCCTACTCATGACTCACCTAAGTCACATTCACAGGCAAACATGGCACTGCTCTACTCCAAGTCCCTTCCTGGCCATGCCTGACCTGGGTTGCATGAGGCATCTACAACAGAGAAATGAGCAGCCACTGCCTGCTGTGGGCTGGTGTGTTGTTTGGTGCTTTGACTCCATTTAATGCAGTGATGGTACAAAGGCTAATAAGGCAGGAATGCATATCTATGTGGTCATTACATGGTGAGGATCTACAGAAATGTGTGGAACTCTCTTCCTGTAGTCAAAATTAGCATCCTTTCCACCAGGAACACCCACTCATCTTGTTCCCTTTGATCTAATTTGCTGTGCACAGGACAGGGAGGAGCCTGGGCTCTGTTGGGGAAAAGCACTTACCCACAGATCCAGAGGAGACTGAGCACTGGTGGGTGAGGGGCACAAACCCAGATGAGTCAGTAATGGTGGGCGGGGGGGGCTCGACAGAGGACAAAGAACAGACTGAGAACAGAAAGGTAAGGGGCGCTTGGTAAGAGTATTCAGGGAAAATGGGCAGTTGTGTATGAGGGGATGTCACCATAGGACTCAGAAGGCCCTGAGCTATGGTATAGGTGAGGTGAAAACAGATCCAAGAGAAAGCTGAGCACTCTTAGGCTATATATGCTCACACACAGGAGAAAGATGCGGATGAGAAAAGATTGGCTAGGGAAAATTGGCAGATGGCACAAAGGAGACTGAGCACTGCTGGGTGAGGGCAATCACCC
>JAJEJO010052850.1:0-13330 GCA_020662805.1 Glaucomys volans | reverse complement strand
CTGGCAGAACACTCTCCTGAAGCTTACATTTCTGTGCTGGGGTGAGGATGGGATAGTCCACTAGTAATTACAGAAACTATCACATAATTGCAGATTACACAATTACTGGGATAAAGGTTTAGCAAACTATGGTGTATCACCATCACATATAACCTGGTGTGAGAAAGTGGTTTGTGGATTGAGCCTTCATATACAGGCTGTTCTTACGGTAGGTAGTCCTGGTGCTGGGATGGCCCTCTAATTTGTGCTTTTGTATAAAATTGGTTTTACCTAATCCTGCTTGTTAGTTCTTTCCAGATAATAATCACACAATTTTTGTCATGATCTATAGGAAATGCTGTAATCCCCTTATCATTCTCATTAAAATCTAATCAACCTATGAAGAAATTTGGGCAAAATTGACATGTTCACAATATTGCCTCAGCAAGATTAGCTTTTTATTCAAGCCTTCAATATCACTCAGTAAAAAGTTACAGCTTTATTCATTTAGGTCAGATACAGTCTTGACTTTTAATTGTTGCTATTAAGAGAGAGTGCTTGTCTGGTACACGTGAGGCCTTGGGTTCAATCCTTAGACCACATACAAATGAATGGATTAATAAATTAAATAATGGGAGGGAAGGGAGGAAGGGAGTACAATCAAGCCTGGTGTGGTGGCATGTGCCTATAATCCCAGAGGCTCTGGAGGATAAGGCAGGAGGATGGCAAGTTCAAAGCCAGCCTCAGCAATAGTGAGGCACTAAGAACTCAGTGAGACCCATCTCTAAATAAAATACAAAATAGGGCTGGGGATGTGTCTAAGTGGTTGAGTGCCCCTGAGTTCAATCCCCAGTACACCCCCCTCCCCCCAAAAAAGCATATAATCAAGCTGGGCATGGTGGCCACCCCCCTCCCCCCAAAAAAGTGTATAATCAAACTGGGCATGGTGGCATTCTTCTCTTCTTAGCTTCTCTGGAGACTCAGACAGGAGGATCACAAGTTTGAGGTTAGTGTCAACAACTTAACAAGACCTTGTCTCAAAATAGAAAGGGTACAAGTGTAGCCCAACAGCAGGGTGCCCTTGGGTTCAACCCCCAGTACCAGGAGTAGCATAAAAAATGAGCACAACCACATTGACATTGCAAGTACTTTTGAAACATGGAATATACTGTATCACTTGATAACCTTATTTTTTTTAATTTTTTCATTATTTTGATTTTTCTGTTGTCACCATATATCCTTTGCAGTGTTAATACTCATGTTTGCTTTGTGCTGTATTAGTTGTCTACTTTTGTTTGATTTGTAATATACATAACAAAATTATTCTAAAATTCCATTTTTATATAAAATGTCAAAATATAGTCATGTATATCTAAAATGAACAGATAAAATTTTTTAAAAACTCAAGCAGGATTTGATTTAAATTGACCCCCCCCCCAGAAAAAAGCAAATAGTTCTAAAACTTGGCAACTCTACACAAAAATTTGTTGTCTCAGTTTGTATGGGTGAGTTATCTGGGTCACTGACAACTGCGTATGTGAGGCTCAGGGTCTCTCACAAGGCTGTGGTCAAGGTACCAGCACTGGCCGTAGTCATCTCAAAACCTATTGATGAATAATATATACATAGAAGAGCACATATTTTTAAATTATACTACTCAGTGAATGTTCACAAACTGAATACATCTGTGTAATGGCACCTCCAGGAGAGAACTTTACTATGGATTTTACTTTTTCCATTGAAGAGAATTGCCTAAAGAGATAGCTACTTTGTTCTGCCCTTCATGACCTATGTGTAACTAGTGAATGCATGCATATATAATATTCTATGAATACTTTTCATTTCATTTTAAAGAAAGAGAATTTGGATAAATGAATGCTTGCCCTTTCTGGCTGTGGGACTTAACCTATAAACAGGGAACTAAGTAAGTTTCTTCATCTCTTTGTGTACAACTTGTCTCATATATAAAAGGGATTATGACAATGCCCAGAAAAGTTGTAATGAGGATTAAATGATCTAATTTATGAGTACTGAGTACCTCAAAACCTTCTTGACAAAGTATATTTCATAATGTGTAGAAACTGGCATTAGTTTCCACCAAGGCAGAATATAAAGTAGGCATTCTCTCCAGGTCTCTTTAGCCTTTGTCACTTGCACTTCTGTTGTAATCTTTTGGGTCTGGAGATATTGGACCCAGAGCCTCACACGTGAATAGTAAGCATAGTTTGCAGGTCTCAGAATGTGCCAGCAAACCCTTTCTGTAAAGGGCCACTTATTAAATATTGTAGGCTCTGTGAGTCATATGATATGTCACAGATGCTTAGCACTGTCATTGTAGTTTGAACACAGCCATAGAAAATACTGATAATGGCTGCATTTGGTAAAACCTTTATGAACACTAGAATGCAGATTTTATTCTCACTATATATCAAAAAATACTATGTTTCTTATACGCCCCTCCCAGCCTGCCAACCAAAATAATAAAAAGATATTCTTTGAAAAACCAGACATCAGGCCAGATTTTGATCCTCAGGTCAGTTGCTGGGCCTCTATTTTTCTGAAATTAAATGGGTGACTATTCTGTTTCTACTAATTCAAATCTAATTTTTAAACTGAAATAAAGAACCCATAATCCAAACTGAGGTTTTTGCTTGTTAGAGAACAGCTTGATGCTGTGTCTACTTATGGAAGTCCAACTGTGAGGTCCTTGCTATGTCAGGGACTTGCTCTGGAACTCTCATTTAATCCTTACAACAAGCTCATAATAGAAAGTTCTCCCTCATCCACTGATGGGGACTTTGTAGCACAGAGAGGTTAGATTAATTGCACATCGTTGCACAGCCTGTAATTGACAATAGGGCAGATTTGGTCCTTAGACCTTTGGCCCTTAACCACAGCCTGCATGCTGTAAAAGAGTACCAAAAGATTCTCCTTGAAAACAAGATTGTTCACTCTTTTTCACTATGTGTTCTTCTTTACCACTCTAATGATGATGATGAAACCCATCTAAAAATAATGTTTTAAAATCACAAAATTAGAATTACAGCAGAACCCAGTTATAGAGTAAAATAATGGAGTATTAAAGAATCAAAATTTTGACCTTGTGAATTTACTTGATTAAATCACTCACACTTTCAGCATGTTTATTTAATTTCTCAATAGTACTATCTTTGAGTTTTGAAGAGTATAAATGATACTTTAAATATCTACAGTATCTATAATATGATGCCAGCATTGCCTGGTGAAGAGTATAGAGGTACTAATAAAATTACTCTGGTTTGTTGCCTATATTCATAATTGAAAGAAATATGAGTATCAGGTATAGCTTTATTAAAGTAAAAATGTAGTGTTTCCCAGCCAAGTTCATGGACTCTGAATTATATGTGGGGACCTCTGCTGTACAATGGTTTTCTCCTGTCCAATGAATCTGCAGGTCAGAATCAGCATCTTTGATATGAAAGGAACCTTTGCTCTCATCTAGTACAATTTATTTTTTACCCAAGGAAGTTACAGAAAGCAAAACTGACCCAAGTGCCCCAAGTCATCTGACTCCTGTTTCTGCTTGTCTTCCTTGTACTCTGTTGAGTCTCACACACATCTACGCATTTTCCTAATGCTGCAGTAGGACTCAGTGAGACTGGTTTGACTGGATTTTATTTGTTTTATTTAGAAATCTGTTTGCTACAGAGACATTCAGAATACAATCTTAGTTAAGTTTTTCATGAATTTGTTCATATTCTGATTAAAAGTGATGTATTAGGGTGGGGGGTATGACTCAGTGGTAGAGTGTTTGCCTAGCATTTGCAAGGTCCTGGGTTTGATTCACAGCCACCTGCTGCCCTCCTAAACCTTCCTCCAAACAAATCTAAAGGAAAACAAAACTATTCTAGTGGTTTTTTAATGGGTCTGATAGTTTGACTCTAAAGAGGATCTCTGGGCTACCCTCTCCTTGAATATGGCAGGACCTGCCTCCAAGTGATAGGAGGACTTATGTGATTGTCACCCTCAGGATCTCTAAATGACTCCACCAAGTTGACAGCCGTGCTGGGAAAGTCCACACACTCAACTATGCTGGCACCTCAGAGCCAAGGGCATCCTCCCCACAGCTATGTACACCACCATAGGTAAATCAGGCCACAAAAATGAGGTTGATCAAATAAAGTCATGATAGTATTCATAACAGAGTTTGTTTTTGTACATGTGAAATAAGGAAAACTAAGTGAGGGTTACATATATTTGGAAAATCTGTAAAGAAAATCGATGTGATGCTTAACACAGTCCAGAGCGGTGACCATACCTGCAAAGCAGGGAAAGATTAATGCTAATGGAAAAACCCAAGTGGTGGCATTTAAAGGGAGTGATTCTTGGAATATAAGGAACATCCACATCATCTAAAGGCTGTGTTAAAACATTGCTGGACCTATCACCATATGTACATGCCTTACGAGTTGTGGGTGATGCAGCTGCTGGTGGTCCAGGGCCATACGTGCTTCAAGTACCACTAGTACGGTATTGCTCATTTTCCCCTTTCCCCTTTCCTTTCCTTTCTCTTTCCTCTTTCCAGTACTGAGGATTGAATCCAGGGCCCTTAACCCTTGAGCCACATTCCCAGCCCTTTTTTATATTTTATGTAGAAACAAGGTCTCTCTGAATTGTTTAGGGCATTATTAAGTTGCTTGGCCTGGCTTTGAACCTCAGCCTCCTGAGCTGCTGGGATCATAGGTATGTACTATTGTGCCTGGCTTCATCTTCTTTTTAAGCTTGATCATGATACCTGGGTTTTGTTTTATTTCATTGTTAGAGAGTCTCCTCTTACCCCCAACCTTGGCCCCAGTACAAAGTTTTGTTTTGTTTTTTTTTCCTTATACTAAAAATTGAAGCAAGGGACCCGCTACCACTACCACCGAGCTACATCGCAGTCCTTTTTATTTTTTTATTAGAGACAGTGTCTCTCTTAGCTGCTGAGACCAGCCTCGAACTTCTGATCTTCCTGCCTCAGCATCCTGAGTTGCTGGGATTAAAGGCGTGTGCCACTGTGTTCAGTGCCCATAACATATTCTAACACTTGATACTTTGTCTCCTTGAAGTTAAACATCTAGCCAGCTGATTTTACGGACTTGTATTAATAAAATACTTGAGGGATTTAAAATGAACTAGTTCCTCTTTCAGCAACATTTTTTTTTTCAATTCCTTTTGTTGAGAAGTAACTTCACATAATTGCATACAGGATTAAAAATCCTACTCTTAGCTGTCAGAGTAAAGAAGCTAGGATTGAATCAGACTGTTGTTTTGAGTGATGGTATATTTAGGCAGGGTAAAATATCCCCTATTAATTTCTGATTATAATGATATTTACCAGCATCACTTTTTATATAACCTAATTTGTTCTTCTCTGTTGTGTTTGCTCACTTTCTTGTAGTTTTATTCTAAGTGTAGATTTTTAAATTTTCAGGATTCATTGACATCTACTGTTATATAATAGATCCACTTATTGAGCTCACTTAAAAATATGCCAGATGTGGTAACACACACCTGTAATCCCAGCAGATCGAGAGGCTGAGGCAGGAGGCTCACAAGTTCAAGCCAGCCTCAGCAATTTAGTGAGGCTCTAAGCAACTCAGCAAGGCCCTATCTCTAAATAAAATATTTTAAAAAGGGCTGGGGATATAGCTCATTGGTTAAATACCCCTGGGGTCAATCTCTACTACCAATAAAATAAAAATAAAAATAAAATAAAATAAAATAAAATAAAATAAAATAAAATAAAAATTAATGTTTTGAGGTCTCATCTGTCCTCTGTAGTAATATCATTTATCTTTTGATAATGCCTCTGTTAAGTGTGTTCATTCGAACTTGTCTTTATTCAGAAATATTTAGAGAGAGTAAAATCTGAACCACTTAAGTATACAAACTGATGGTTTTTGACTAATGAATACACCCTGTAGTCATTTAAGAAAATAGGACCTCCCCAGAAAGTTCTCTTGGTGTTCTTCCCTCCTCCCACACTAGTATCTATTTCTGGCTGCCATTGACATCATTTTTACCACCCTAGGTTAAGGGTTAGGGTTAGGGTTAGATCTCTCATGTCCTTCTTTAAGTCAGCCTAATGTCTTGGTGGTGTTCTTTTGGATTGCTGTTTATATCAGTCATTTTCTTTGGGGGAGAGTGAGGTGTTAAATTGCACCCAGGGAAAATACACCACAACTTATCTGTTCACTTGTTGGTGGACACTGACTTTGGTTTTAGCCTGGTCCTATTAGGAATAAAGCTGCCATGGACATTGGCATGCAAATGTTTGTTTAGGTATGTGTTTTCATTTTTCCTGTGAATGATAGTCGTATAGTGTAAGTGTGCTTAACTTTAAGAAACTGCCAAATATTTTCCAAAGCAATTACAACCTTTATATTCCCACTAGCAAAATAGAAGCAGTCCAGTTGCTCTCTTTGCTAACATTTGCTGTTTTTACTGATATTATATTTAAGGTGATAACTCATTGTGGTTTGAATTTGTATTTCCTAATGACTAGTAATGCTGAACATTCATCCATGTGCTTACATGTGCTATTCATTCACAAATCATTGTGAGATGTTTCACTACATTTTTTGCCTGTTTGTTTTATATTAGGAGTGCTTACCTTTGTAAGAATTCCTTATATATTGTAGACATAAGTTCTTTGTCAGACAAAGAGTGTATGATAAATATTTTTTCCTAGCATGTAGCTTGCCTTTCCATTTGTGTGTTGAGAAGTCAAACATTTGTTTAATTGGTCTTCATTTTATCAATTTCTATCATGTATATTTTTATGTTTTCTTTTTTCTAGGAAATCAGTGTCTACCTCAATATCACAAGGATTTTTTTCCTGTTACATTTTAGACATTTTACAGATTCAGGATTTTACATTTAGCATCTTGATGCATTTTGGATTTGTCCATGGTATGAGGTCATTGTGGTTTTTTTTTTTAAGGGGTGGATCATTTCTTACAGCTATGTTGTCCAAGTTGGACTTGCTGTTGACATGTATGTTTTATCCTTGTATGGTGTCAGGCTTTCCTGAAATTTGGTAGGTAAAAAAATCACCAACTTTGTTCTAGTGCTTTTTTTGTCATTTTCACTATTTTACGTCTTTTACATTTTCATTTAAATTTTAAAATAAGCTTGTAAATTTCTATCCCCAAAGAAGCTTGCTAGAGAGAATGGATGGCTTAAATAATTTAATTTTCCAATCATTGAGTGTGATACCTGTTTATCTCTCTTTTATTTCAGCAGTATTTTGTAGTTTTCACCATAAAGGTATTGGACATAGTTCCATTTATTCATAGTGTTTTATATTTTTAAATAGTGCTGTCAGTTTAATTGTTTTAAAATTTGTGTTTGCTCGCTCTTTATTGCTCTTACTATAAAATGCAATTATTTGCATGTATTGACCTTATTCCTACAATCTTGCTTAATTTACTTTGTAGATCTACTGGTTTTGTTACAGGTTCCTATTTTTTTTTCTTGTTTTTGCTTTCTTGTTTGTTTTGTTTGAATGCAGTCTGCAAATAAAACAGGTTTGCTTCTTCCATTCTTCTATATATTTTATACTACTTGTTCTTTCTGCACTGGCTGATTTTTTTGGTGGGAGTACCTGTGATTAAACTCAGAGACACTTAACCACTGATCATACCTCAGTTTTATTATTTTTTATTTTCAGAGAGGGTCTCAGTAAGTTGCTTAGGGCCTTGCCAAAGGCTGGTCTAGTACTTGGTGATCCTCCTACCTCAGCCTCCTGAGTCATGACTGGCTTGCACTTACTGATTTTTAATATAGTATTGTTCCTAACATTAGCAAGAAACTATTGGGTCTTTAGCCATTAAATATGATAATGTGTTTTTCTTTTATATATCACTGAATTTGATTTCCTAATATTTTGAGGATTTTTGCATTTATGTTTATGAGAAATGTTACTCCATTGTTTTCTCATTAATCCTTGTCCTTTTTCCTGGTTTTTTTGGAATGGATTTAGACGGGTTCCCTCCACTGTTTTCTGTAAGTTTGTGTAATTTCTTTCAAACGTTTCCTTGAATCTTTGAAATAATTCACCATTGAAACCATTTGTCATTTTTTTTTCTTTTATACCAGTGATTGAACCCAGCAGTTTTTATCCACTGAGCCACAATTCCAGCCCTTTTCTACATTTTACTTAGCTACAGTTGCTTAGGCCCTTGCTCAATTGGTGAGGCTGACCTTGAACTCACAATCCTCTTGCATCAGGCTCCCAAGCTGCTGAGATTACAGATGTGGGTTACTGCATCAGTCCCGCTTGTCATTTTCTTTGTGCCAACTTTTATATTTGTTATTATTGATTTACTTTTTAAAATGGATTAAAGGTATTCAGGTGATTTGTTTCTTAAATCATTTTTCAATAAGTAGTATTTTCAAGGAGTTCAGATTTACATTTATTTTCATAATGTGATTACTAATATTGTTATCCTTTTGATAACTGTATATTCTGCAGTGATGTAATAACTGATATTTGTTCTTATCTCTCGTATTTTGTTCTTTATTATTTAATAAAGATTTACTTATTATTTAATAAATATTATTTATTTAAGGAAGATTTATTTACTTTTTAGACATTTAGAAAATATCCAACTTTTACTTTCTTAATTTCTTGAATGTTTGCCTGTTTTCACATTTTTAATTGTTGTGATATAGTTGTATATAATGGTGAATTTGTTGTTACATATTTATACATACACACAATATGGCAATATAATTTAACCTGTTTTTCTTTCCTCTGTTTGTTTGTTTTCCCCTCTTTTTTTTCCTTTTTTCTTATTTTTAAATTTTGTTTAGTTGTTCCTGGAGAGAATGCCTTAATTTTATTCATTTTTATGTAACGCTATGGATCAAATCTAGTGCCTCACACATGCTAGGCAAGCACTCCGCCATTGAGCCACAACCCCAACTCTCCCTCTTTTTCCTTGCTAAGTGGCTGAGACTGGCCTCAAACTTGAGATCCTCCTGTCTCAGCCACACAATCACGGGTAGTTTTACAGATTTGCACCACTGCACCTGACCCTGCTTTCTATTTTAATGATTTTTTTTCCTCTTTATTACTTCTAATGTTTACTTTGGCTTTAACTTGTGCTTTTTTTTCTTTATTCTTGTGTTTTGAGTTTTTTTCTCTTAAAATGCATGCATTTAACACTATAAATATCCCTGGAAAAGAGTTTCTTCTCTTCTTGTCTTCATTATCATTCACAAACATGTTCTAATTTATGTCTCCATGATTCTAAAAAAAAACTATTACTTCTGGATATCTTAATGGTTTCACATTTTCTGATAATATACTCAGTAATGTTTTAGTCCATTGAAGGGTTGTGCTTTTTTTGTAGTTGTTGATGGACCTTTATTTTATTTATTTATTTTTACGCAGTGCTGAGGATCAAACCCAGTGCCTAACACATGCTAGGCAAGCGCTCTACCACTAAGCCACAACCCCAACCCTCAGTTGAAGATTATTGAGACTTATTCCCAGCATGTGGTTATCTTGGTGAATATTTCATGATGCACTTGAGAAGAATATATATTCTGCATTTTTTCTGTGTAGTATTCTGAAAAGGTCAGTTCAGGTTGGTAGTATTGTTGATACTTGTTCTTATTGATTCTTAAGTCTAACTCAATGACAAAGAGATGTTAAACTCTGGGTATGATTGTGAATTTTCTTCAGTTCTTCCAGTTTTTTGTTTCGTGAGTTTTGTGGTCATATTATTAGATGATAACTTTGTTATTTTCTTGGTGAATTGGTCCATTTATTTACAATTATGTAATACTTTTTTTCAAATCAGTTTTGTCTCTCATAATATAGTTATTCCCCTAGGGTTGGTGATCATGTGTGACTGTTGCCCTGGGTGGTCTCCAACTCCTCGACCAACTTAACAGATATTCTAGGCAGTTGCTCTACCACTAAACTATATCCCCCTTGCCTATTCATGTTCAATACCCACTCTGCCTTGTATCTAATTTTCTATCCTTTTAATCCTTTTTATATTTAAATTACATTTTATGGATGTCCTAAATTGATTTCTGCCTTTTGATTAGAATGTTTAATCCAATTTCTGTTTAATGTGGGTTTCAGTATTATTTTCCCACTTGTTCTGAGAATGAGTACACAAATCATTGATTTTGAATAAATTCATAAAATTGTGTGGCCATTACCATTAATTTCAGAACATGTTTATCACCCCAAAAAGTTATCGTATACCCATCTGAAGGCTCTTAACTTCTCATTTCCCCTCACCCTGCAATTCTGTTCTTCTTGCTGCCTTCATACATTTCACTATTTTAGATAGCTTCCATCCCCCTCCTTTTTGTACTGCAGAATGAACCCAGGGCACTTTTATCATTGAACTATATCCCCAGACCTTTTAATTTTGATACAGGGTCTCGCTAAATTAGCAAGGTTGGCCCTGAATTTGCCATCCTCCTGCCTTTTCTCCTGAGTCACTAGGATTACAGGCATGCACCACCCTACCCAGTTTATTTAGGTAGCTCAATAAGTGGCCTGTCTCTCAGCATAATGTTTCCAAGTTTCATCCATTATTTTCATTCTTTTTTATAGCCAAATGAACTGTGTAGATATATGTTTTATTTCTTGATCACTTGAGGGACATTGTGCAGTTTCTACCTTTTTTGTGGTTTTTATTTTAGCACACAAAAAATGTGCACATGAACTGTCTATTCATTTTCTTCACTGCGCAGCCGCAGCCTGGTGTTGGATTTGGTGATTCCTATGGCAAGTTGAGCTGCTCTTTCCACAATGACTTTGTGGTTCTTGGGGGAGATGTGAGCAGTATGATTTGTTGCACCTGAGCAACACTTCTAGCTCCTTGACCTTGTGGATTAGGAACTGGAGGCACTGGGCAGCATGTGCTCTATTTTCTTGTTGGGCATCAAGATCTGGCCCTTGAATCTTGTCAATACCTCTGGGTTTCCTCCAGTTGCACTTAATTTTGACAAATTGGTCTGACATATCTGGTGCCAAATGAACTTGTTGGTCCTCTTTTTGACCATTTTGGGATTCACAAGAGGGCTGAGGGCAGCCATGATGCCAAATACATATGGGGGCTACCTCCACAGGGAGCATTGAATAAGAGAGCTCCACTTTTTGGCTTTAAAGATGGAGCCTGCTGCCTGACATGGTGGTGCACACCTGTAATTCCAGAGACTCAAGGGGAGGCTGAACAGGAGGATTGTGAGTTCCAAGCCAGCCTCAGCAACTTAGTGAAGCCCTAAGCAACTCAGTGAGACCCTGTCTCTAAATAAAATACAAAATGGGGCTGGGGATGTGGCTTAGTGGCTGAGTGCCCCTGAGCTCAATCCCTGGTTCTAAAAGAAAAAAAAAAGTAGCCTGCTTTCAATACTTGTGTACAAGTGTTTGGATGTATGTTTTTATTTCTGTATGAGTGGAATAGCTAGATTATATGGTAACTAGATTATGTGGTAACTTTTTGAGCAATGTGTCAAATTTTCCAAAGCAGCCTAATCAGTTTTATTCCCACCAGTATTGTTTGGGGATTTCTAATTGGTCCACACCCTGGTCAGCAGTTAGTGTCTTTTTGATATGGCGATCATAATGAGTGTGAGGTAGTAGTATCTCTTTGCCATTCTGATCTACATTTAACAATTGATTACTGATGATAAGTATCTTTCTTTGTGCTTCCTAATGTTTATTCATTTCTCTGTTCTATAATGCTTTCTTTCAGGCTAAATGATTTTTAAATAATTGTTTTATAAAGTATATCATTTTATTTCTTCTGTTGGCTTCTGCTGTGTGTAGGGCTTACAGTATGCACCCTTAAATTATTAGAAGCCATCCAAAATTCTTATTGTACTTCTTCACAAGGTAAACTTTCACTTCTGTCTTTCCACCTTACACAAATGGTACTTAGAGTTCCATCTAGCTTCCATTACATTTTATTTTTAAAAATTATTGCATGTTGGGTTAAACATCCATAAACACATGTAAAATTTATATTATATGCATGTTTCCCTACTAGAGAATGTATTTTGTGTTGATTTTAACTTAGTCAAATATTCCTTTAATTTGAAATAGCCGTGATTCCCACCCACCACCACCCCTCAGTACCTGGGACTGAATCCAGGGGTGCTCTACCCCTGAACTACATTCCTAGCCCCCTCCCCACCCCCTTTTGAACTAAGTTGCTGAGGCTAGCTTCAAATTTGGGATCCTGCTTCAGCCTCCTGAGTTGTTGGAATTATAGGCATCTGCCATCATGCCGAGTAAAATAACCATACTTTTTAAAGTATCTTGACTATCTTGTTGATTTTAGTTATGCAAAATATGGCATTACTTACTATACAGCCCTACTGAAAAGTTGCTATTTTAATTATTTTGGCCTGGGTCATTTTATGTTCTTGAGGAATAAACATCAGTTTTTTGTTGTTATTTTTCTGATGCAAGGGATTAAATCCAGGACTATGTGCATACTAAGCATGCACTCTACCACTAAGCTATGCTTCCACCCCACATATTTTCTTATAGAGCCTTTTGTTGCTTTACTAGAGCTAGGATGCTTATTTCAGTCTAGAACTTGTGTTAACTGTGACTTAACTATGTGTTCTTGTGCTTCCTTTGGTTTTCAGATGGTTATAGCAAATAGGAGAATGTAATTTTATTTTTCATTTACTCTACATTGTATGCTCAGCATGATGCCATGCCTTAATTACTCCTTTGCAAGGAGACTAGGGATGCCCTTTTTGGTCCCTAATGCATGCCTCAGAGGCCTCAAGAGACTTCTTTTCATCTGTGAGCTTCCAAAACCGGTTGCAGATAATAAAATCTATTGCCTCTCCTAGTCACAAGTTCTGCCAGTTCCAGCCAGCTGAGACTTGCTATGAAAACATAGCACCTAGGTCATGACATCATGGCTTAGTAATAGCATCCTGTTCTGTCTGGAGCAGACTGAGGCTCTCTATTGGGGTTCTAAGAGATGCCTAATGCTGGAAGTTGGGAAGGTGGTTGACTCATCCTTACTTTCATTCTTCATCTCTCAATATCTAAGAAACCCAGAGGTAATTACAACCTGGTGTCATCTCTTTCTTCACATGATATTGAACAACTAGTTGTCTTTCCTGCTATTTTTTTTAGGATGGAAAATGAATGGGAAAATGGTTCTTTAAAGAGTATTTGGAGTTTTTTTTTAAATTTATTCTTTTATTTACTTATTGATTCATTGAACACAAATGGAGTACAGCTATTGTTTCACTGGTTGTACACAAAGTAGAGTCACACCATCTGTGGTAGATCAATGGTACAGAATAGAGGACACAGAGACAAACCCAA
>JAJEJO010052849.1:0-86473 GCA_020662805.1 Glaucomys volans | reverse complement strand
ATATCATATAAAAATAATCACAATGTATTAACTTTGTATATGGTTTCTTTCATTTAATGTAACATTTTGAAGTTCATCCAAGTTGTATTATGTATCAGTACTGTATTGCTTGTGATGACTGAGAAAATTTCATTATATGTATAAATCACAAGTTACATGTCCATTTATCAGCTGATGGACATTTCAAGTATTTCTACTGTTTGACTGTTGTAAATGTTGTTGTCCTGAACAGTCATGTACATGTTTCTATGTGAACCTGTTTTCTTTTCTCTTAGGTATATATCTAGAAATATAATTACTGCTGTGAACCTGCATTCGCATGTGAAAACTAAGGCTGAGAGGGAGGCCCTGTCCAGGATTATTAGTTTAGCTAGTGGCAGAGCCAGAATTAGAACTCAATCCACAAGTCCCCTAACCTTGTACTCCATCCACTATAGCTAAGAGCTTCTTTGGCTAAACATTCACTGAATAATTATTTTTTGTAAAATATTACTAACTTCGAACCTCAACTCAAACACCCTGAGGTCATAAGATTAATAGCACTAATTTGAACTCATGGATCGAGGAGTTTCATTTGGCTCATGCTGAGATCTGAGCTTTTTGTTTCCTAGGCAAATCAATAGCAACAGACTTTATCTTGTTAGATCAAATATAACTTTTATTTTAAAAAGCTCCAATTATGCCCTAATGCAGAGTTTATGCACTCAGAGGGCTTAATGAGATAATAAATGAAATTTTAATTTGACAATTAATAGTATAAAAGTGTTAGGATACTTTGCAATTAGGAAGGCTTGTGTGATATTTCCTTTTTTATTAGCCATTGTTTTAAGATATAATTATAGTTGTCGCACACTCTGATTGGGCAGTAACTGACTCATTAAGAAATTTAAAATGGGTAAGTTTCTGCTCCTATGCTTTTTAAAGCAGGTTGTGAAAACAAAATGGAAAGTAAAGTATAATTGGGAGATCTGCACAATAAGAAGTGGAAAATTCCTTCCATACTTATTATTCCTGAATAAGAAATGGCTCATCAAATGGCCAATACCTTTATCCTAAACATTTGTCAGGAAAGAAACTGGTAAAACAATGGATTTTGGAAGAACCTGGTTTTCCTCTGAATGAGGCATCCGAAAATTTACAATACGTCTAATCTACACACACACAAAGTGATTTCCTCATACACCCGTGCACACGCTCACATCTTCCTGTACCCAAACGGAGCACCTGTAGCATAACGGAGTTTTCCATGCTCACAAAAAAGCAGAGCTACTTGGACCATTTTTAAAATACACACTATTCAAGACTTGAGGGTACTAAGCACAGACTATTATAAAGAAGTTAAATGGAATTTCAAGATATGATGCACACAGAAATCAAATTATAAACTGCAGATCTACTGAGCTAAAGTGAGTAACCTACCACCAAGTAAAATTGCTCTCTATATCATCAAATCCCAGACAATTTACATCTAAATGTTGGATTTGTTAAAAGAGCAAACAGCTGTTCTTCAAATTAGTAAGAGCCAAATCTTACTCATTTTCATTTACTAGGTAACTATTGGATGCTCACTGTGAAAGTAAAAATTTTTAAGTGGATAGAAAACCCAATCTCTGTTGAGAAGACATGAATTCCACTCAGGAATTCATGCGTAGACCCTCATGCATAAGATTGACTTCCAGTCACAGTCAGAAGGAAAATGCTAGTACTGAATAGACAAATGAAAGAGGCAAACACCAGGATGGAATAAAGGAGGCAGGACTTACTTGAAAACCACAAACCAGGTGAGGAAAGTTTCACTGTGGGTTTGCAAAGAGATGTTAGCCATGCTGTTGGAGAAACAACAGTGTACATCTCTGGGCCACTTTAGAATGAATTGTTTAATGCAAAAATTAAATTGGCAATCCATATCGAAAGTCCTAAAAGCATTAAAACTCTTCATGTCCCAATAATACTATGCCAAAGAGTTTTTCTTAAGAAAAAATAGTTCAAAAGATGAAAAATAGTGAAAAATAGTAAACTTGCAAAAATATAAAATGCCATTAAAAATGGTAAAACAAAGTTAAATGTCTAACACCTAAATGTCTAACAATAAGAAGTAAGCAAACCATGGCAAGTAGATAAATAAAACCAAGTGTTTGGACCTAAGGAGAAACAGATGTGAAGTAGTGTTAAGTGAAAAAGATCAGTATAAAAATGTTGTAATTACTATAATGTATACTTTTAAAAACTATCATATTAATAAAAACAGAGTTTTAAACAAGAAAAAAAAAATGGATTCCTGATGGAGGAAATGGAACAGAGATGGTCCATAAGTTTGGGATAATGGGGAGGAGAGGAAACTGTGAAGGCTTGCCAGAAACAGAGTGCTGACTAGTTGCACACACACTTCTGATTAAGAGCTGAGCTATGATGGAATTAACCTAAGCCTCCAGAGGAGCTAATTACAATCCTTAGGCCTTTTCTTGTGGGAGGGGCTCCGAGCATCTCAGCTTCAAGGACAAAGACACGATGGTTCTTATGGTTTGATGAATTTTAATAGGATACACATTCCCATACCAGGAGACGCAGAGGCCACTGAGTGGGGTCTAGGGGATTAACTATACTAAGACTCTGGTTCCAGTGCCTGAAAATAGAGGTCTACCAGAAGGTTTAACCCAAAAACACTAATGCCAGAACAAATTGGTCAACCATCTGTAGGCACGTGCTATGGAAAAAACCTTTCTGGTTGCATAGGTACTGTGACACCCTAGGGTTATGGACTCACATAGACCCAACTCTGCACACAAAAACATAAACTGGCTGACATAATTTTCCCAGAACAATCCAGACACCCCAACTAGTCCTCCTTTAGCAACCTTTTCTTACACCTTAACCCTACCCTTGATCTCTCCTTCTTTCAACAATCCATCTCAATCAGCTCTAGGGGGAAGGGTCATAACAGTATATATGTATTCCCATGAATGTCCAGGCAAAACCCATTACATGCTCATGGAAAAAGACTACATTTGTCCATGACAGATTTAAAACCACTGCAATGTTTTTGGCCCCTGCAGTGCTGGAAGACACAAGTGCCATGTGTTCCTAATTCGTCTAAATGTTCTCAGACAGCTCAGCATTTAAATAAAATATTTCTTTGTTTCCACAGAGAACAAAGGAAGGTAATACAGAACCTCTATGATATATCCAACCCTATTCTTAAAAAATCTTTTTATTTTGAAATAACATTAGAGGTGCAGAAAATTGTAAAGATAGCACAGTGTTCTCATGAACCATCCATCCAGCTTGCTCTGATGTTAGTATCACACAAAACCATAGTACATTTGTTACAATTAAGAAACTGACATCAGTACATTACTATTAACTACAGACTTTATTTATATTTTCACACTAATTCTCACTAATGTCTTTTTTCTTTCCATCCAGAATCTCACATTGCATTTAATCATTCTTGTCTCTCTTCTTTTTTTCTTTTTTCTAACCAGTGGGTTTGTCAGTCTTTACTTGTCTTTCAAAACTCGGACACTTATCAAAAGTCGAGATAAGTGGGTTTGTTTGACATTTGCTAAGGTTATGGATTTTGAAGAAAAAGCAACTCATAGGTAAAGTGCTACATCAGGGGATATATAATAGTATGAGGGCTTATAACTGGTGCTATGAAACTTGAGCATTTGTTTTAGATGGTGTCTGCCAAATTTCTACCTAATCTAACTTTGCTTTCAGATAGGGTTGCCAGACATAGTAAATAAAAACTCAGGCTGTCAAGTTGGACATACTTACACTAAAAAATTATTCCTTGTTTATCTAAAATTCAAATTTAACTGGGTATCTTGTATTTACCTGGCAACCCTATATCCAGAAGCAAATTCCCAGTGAAAGTCACAAATGTTGAGTTAGGTCTTCTAAAACTTTCCTTACTTCACTTTCCACAGGCATTCCTTCCCACAAAGTTTGTGGTATACACCAGGATTCTACTAATGCATTAGCCAGTCCTTAAACTCTGGCATCCACTAGAATCCCTTGGAGGGCTGGACCCTACCACCAGTGTCTAACTCAGGATGTCTGGGATGAAGCTCTAGAATTTGCCTTCCTAGCTAGTTCCCAGGAGATGCTCTTTTGTGATCACAGTTTAGAAGCACTGACTTTCATGGAGGGAAATCTGAACATTCATAATTCCTAATACTTGCCATAAGATAAAAGGTCTGCCCAACTTGTATATTACAAATTTTTTATTACAACTCATGAGAGCGGGCCTGACAGATGCACTTCCAGTGTCTGGGTGACTTGTGTATGAGAATGTGAACAAAGAATAGTCAAGAACAGATGCTCCTATTCCTTGTGGGTGGAAATATCTTGCCCTCAGAGTTGAGAATCAGGCCAAGATCTAGTTGGGGTCACTTTCTTCTCTCTAATACTACAGTCAATGAGTGTCCAAGTTTATCTCCACAATCATCTTTCCATCTGTAGTCTTCCCATGTCCTAGTCAGAGCCAGTGTATGACACCACAGAATTTGTTAGTGAGTCACTCTCAGACTGTGGAGATGCAGGAGAAGGAAAGTATCTGAAATCAGAATGTATAGTTTCATAGGAAAAAAATACTATGGATACCAAGCAAGTCAAATGTTTATCTATGCTGAAAAAAAGAGTACACTTTGGGTGGTCCGGGTACTTAAATCATACATAAAATGCTGTCCATATAGGAAAAGACTTTCTTAAATTCAAACAAGCAACAAAAATAAAACTTTGAAGTGCTTCAGCCAAAAACTATAGGTACCTAAATTGGAGATATCCTAGCATCCTTCCCTCCCTCCAAGTTGCTAGACTATTTTGAAGTGAATGAGTTTCTGGTCAAGATTTTACAATACTTACTCTACATTGATTATTTAACAATTTCGGTAGCAACTGGCCACCTGCAATATTCTCATTACATTAAGCTCAGTTCTTACTTAGTAATAATTTTTCCAAGTTGAAAAAACACAGTGCAATTTCTTAAAAAATGTCCAAGTCTGTGCATTCTTCTAATGCAGACACATGCAAAGGATTACACCAGGCACTTCATATACAAAGCTCATTAGTCTTCACATTATTGTGAGGAAGATACTAATGTGCCCCTTGTGCAGATTGGTTAAGTGACTTACAAAGCAAATGACAGACCTGGCAACCAGCTTCAGTGTTTAGACTTGCTGTTACAATCAGTACCTCACTTGATTCTCACTCAATAGAGTACAGCCCCCTTTTCTAAGGGACCAAACTTTAACCTCTTAAACACCAGGAAGAGGATTCAGGATTTTAAAATAGACACCTACACCTAGCGCTACTGCCACATTTATAAAAGACAACATGGGGTGGGTTCCTACATACCAAATAAAAATCGATAAAGCATTTTTCCTTATACAGCCCCACTAGACATAATTTTGGAAAAGTAAATAAAATATGTATCTAAAAGTCCTAAAACCCATGAAAAGGGGGAGAAACATATATTGCTCTCATGTGTTAGAAGCCCATTAGAACCCCTTAGTGACACTGAATCAACCAGCAAATCAATCTGAGGGCCAATGGAAATTCATTGTGTTGTTCAAATTTGGACTGGACAAATAGTTTGATTTATTTCTAGATCCTCCTTACAGGAAGAGAGGTCACTAAGAATGGTTATCTAATTTGTATGGCACTTACTGATTTCAAAACAAAGATAACACAACTGAATGTCCCAAGTCCTGATGGGGAAGGCTGAAAGCCCTTTGTAACTTCTTCTTTATGTTCCAGAGGCTTCAGAAACCACAATACTTACCAGCTCATACTGTGACTCTCCTCAAAAGTGGCTTCTGACTGAGATATCCTGGTACCTATTTTTTTTAAAAGGACAGTGACTTTGTCTGTTCTATGCAGCTACAATAGAATATCATAAGCTAAGTAATTTGTAAACAATGTAAGTTTATTTGGAGACTGGGAATTCCAGGACTAAGGAACTGCATCATAACGTGGCAGAAAGATCACATGGGTGACAGAGAACAAGAAGAGGACCAAATACATCCTTTCATCAGGAACCCACTTCTGAGATAATGGCATGAATCTGACTATCACCTCTTAAAGGTCCCGCTTGTCACGCTGCTTTACTAGGGATTAGGTTTCTATTACATACTTTTTGGGAGACATATTCAAAGTACAGCAGACTGAATGGAATCTAAGCAATTATTTGGACAAATAGTCCAATCTACATCTTTCTCAAGCCTAATCAGAGTCCATTCCTTTTCCTTTTGACAAGTTCATAAGCCTCAGAATGGTGTCTTGGCCCATCAGACAGTCTTCCTGTCTCTTCTCTGACTGTCTTTGCCTCCTTGGGTTCTAGCCTTTTCTGTCCTATCAGGAGTATTTGACAACAAGGAATCCTATCCTCTTGCCTTGATGGAATGCAGACACTGTGATCCACAAAGAAAGTGGCCCAAGAACCAGGAACAGGATGCTGTAAAAGTACGGTAGGTGACGTTGTACCCAGAATAAAGACATCTCAACACATCTTATTCTGGGTCCTTCCCTGCCCTCGTCTACTGTAACCACAGACCTGAATGAACTCACAGGCCTACATGAGGAAGACAACTTTATCCCCCTTTTGAAAACAGTTCATTTTAACAAGTGCAGTTATTGGGGTATTGGGGTGTCAAGGGGCAGAAGCTTTAAAAAAAAAAAGGGGGAAGAGAGAGAAGAAAACCAGGAAGTGGTATAACAAAGGCCTAATTATAAGGGAGGAGTATCTCTCTACAGACAGGTCATGGGAAGGATGCCAAGGGCTCTCACCACATAAAGAAAAAGATTGTTATAAAAAGACTTTTAAAAAAAGAAGAAGAAGAAAGAGGCATGGCAGTGGAGACTGGGAGGGGTGGGGCAGAGAATAGGGAAATGAATAAGAATAATGACTTGAAAGCTTTTTTTTCTGGTTCTCTGCTTTCCTTTCTGCAGATGCTCAGCTGAGCCAGTGCAGCTGGCTCCCTGACAAATGTGGAAAAATCAGCCAATTTGAGCTGGTTGTTAGCAGTCCGGGTACAGAGGAGCAGATCAATGAGGGGGTGCTTCAGGTGCGCCAACTGATCTTCCGGAGGGTTCCTGAGAGATTCTTGGCCTAGACACAGACTGCTGGCCTTCAGGATCTCAGCAACACCCCATTCTACTTCCTGGCTCTACATTCTGATAGAGGTGACTTTGGAATGGGGACCTTCCTCCATGGGTTCCTTCTCCCTTCCCATCCTCCCACTGAGAAGCTCTCCTTTCTTTAAACAGATGGGGCTTCCTCCAGCTCACTCAGTGAAAAGACTGCAGCCCAGGGACTCCTGTCCTCAACTCAACACAGATTGGACAGTCCAACTCAAGACCCCTAGAAAATCTGGATATACATTACTTTTCAAATCACTGCAGTGAACCAGAGTCTGTTGACACCTTGGCAGAACGTCCTGGAGTGTCCCCATAAGGCAGTGATGCTTCCTTGTAAATTTTCACTAACAGCAAACAGTATGCCACACATATTTATTTACACACCCTTGTACGCACAAGTGTGAACGTGAAAAAGAATACACATCTGACCACTCAGTTCAAGAAAAGCAAATAGTACTTAGAGCCAAGTTCAAGGTGAAGAGCATGTTCCCTACTTACCAAATTGTCCCCCTTTTCTATGATTTTCATTTAATACAATAAGAACAAAATGAGATACTAAAGATATTAAAACAAGGGCTTCTGTATGGGAAATTTCTACAGGGATGGAATGTTATATATCTTGTTTTAATTGGTGGTTACACGGGTGTATGCAATTGTCAAAACTCATTGCACTGAACACTTAAGATCTGATCTGTGCATGTGGTTGGAAGTTAATTGTATCTTAATAAAAATTTAAGGATATAAGGGCTTGTGTCCCAATAACACTGAGGTCTACACCAGCACAGTCCTTGATGGCATCTACTGTGAACATGTACAGGGACACAGGAGGGAGACACTGTGCCACTTCATCCTCTGCCCCTTACATGCAGAGCCTTCCAAGGAACCTGAAGTCATTCCTGTACCACCTTCCTATACTCATTAGGAGTCAATAAAATCCAGAGGGGTCAAAATATAGTTTGTGTGGGGGGGAAATGATGTGTGTGTGTGTATGTGCATGTGTGTGTGTGTGTGTGTGTGTTTTCTGGTAATCTGAAAGTCAAATATGTTAGGCACTTGAATCAGTCGCCCTCAAAAGCCTTGACATGGAGAGTACTGGCTAGGTGTTCCATTTGTCTGAACTATACTGAGATGCAGATGAAATGAGAACACTTGCTTGAATCAAAAAGAGAATAACAGAAATTTGAAGGCGAAAAGGCATTGCATTATATGGTCTAATCCCCTTACTAAATCAATATAAAAATTGGGGATCAGAGAAGAAAAGCAGTTCATCCAGAGGTACCCAGGGTTTTTTGTTTTGTTTTGTTTTGTTTTGTTTTTTCCTTCCAGATATGAGTCTTCTGGTGCTTGATTCTGTTCTCCTTCCAGTTTTTCATTTTTCTTGTTTTAAATGACATCCTATGCTAATATTTTAAAGCAAAAATGGTACTTATAACTATCATCAACTTTCTAGGAAGTAATATTTTTATTCAATAAAATTAAAAAGGAACATTTTAAGAAAAATGTTTTCCTCCAACAAAGATTGCTTCTCAAAGTGTGTTTTTAAAAACTTAAGAACTCTAGTGTTATACTCAAGCACTCATGTTTATCTTCTTAGAAAGTACTCATGGATAAATTCTGCATAATAGTTACAGGCTTGAAAAAATGAAATCCTATTTCCCGTTGTCCCATCTTCCCATCACCAGGACAGGAAATTTCCAAAGGCATTTTTGTTACCCAAACCCAGATTTTCTCCTATTTGGATCTCTATGTTTCCTTCAGCTTGGCTTCAGTGATAGGGCAAGTCATCCTTCTCAATCTCACGGATGTCACTTACTATTACTAATCCAAGATAAAATTCTGGTTATGTCTTCACCATACTCTTCATGGCGAGGAAGCCAAAGTGTACAGACACTATGGCACTGTTGGGATCCCATCGCCCACACTGAATATGGGTGATGTGGCTGCCCAGAAGCAGAATTAATGAAACCAAAGGGGTATGGCCTAGGTGTGGCTTCAGGAGGCCAGAGGAAATCTTGGAAACCCCTGTGGGTTTGCTTTACTTTGCCAATTCCTTTTAATCCAGACTCCCTTTACCATGTACATTGTGCCAGCCTCTTTGGAAGGCCACTGCTGCTGGGATAGTCTTGCCAGGATTCTGCATCTGTCTTGAGTATGGATGAGGTCTACCCACCTTCACCTGTGCAGACCCTCCTACAAACGCCAGAAAGGACACCTCTGCTCCCCAGAGGCAGGCATGGCAATACTCATTCTGCAGAGCAAAACCCCACTGACAAAGAACTATTAAATACAACTCAGAGAAAGGATGGCCAGACCACCAGCCCCCATCTACAGGGAGGCCAACCTTTTTGGGAAAGGGCATGGACAATAAAACCAGGAGGTTTTTTAGGGTTTCAGGAACCTAGAATCTAATGTTTGCTGTAGTCACAGCATTTCAGTTAAAAGAGCTTAAAAATCATCAAGTGAGGTGGTTATCAAGTAGCTTAAAAAATCATAGTAAAATTCCTTTTGAAATTAAATCTTCTAGGGACCCCTGGCATTGAAAATAATTAAAATTGAGAAACTGGTTGCTGAGCAATTAAAAACCTCACTGTTTGATGGAAAGATTCATCTCATTGCATGCAGGGCCCTAAAACACTGCCATGCAAGGTTTCCCAGAGCACATTAAAGATGGGGTTCTAAAGAGACAAGGAAGGGGAGCTCAGTTCCACCAAAGCCCATTCTACCAGAGGCAGCTGAGACTCTTGGAGGACTTCTGCTCTAACTAGACCTGAACTCTGACACCTGGTAGCTTATATTCGTGGATGTTAGCTTACCTTTGAGACGTCCCCCACCCAAATAACTTACATCCTCATTTTACAAGAGGGAAGGCTCATATAGTCCAAGGTTGTAGGTATGTTGTAGATGAGACACGTCCCACCCCCCACATGTTTAAGTCTAAGCTACCTCCACCCCCACCTCAGTTTTACCTAGACTTCCCATATACCTGTCACTATGTTGGGGGCTCATCTGGCTGTGCCTGTGGACAAGAAGGGAAGGGAAGAATTTTGCTAATGGGTTCTTGTGTTTTTCTGCTGACTTCAAAATAGTCCCTACCCTTTCTGAATTGAAGGCCATGAAAACTGGCTCATAGCCATTTAGAAGAGGGTCAGATTCTGGAGGCAAATTCTAAACAGACTTTGCTAAAAGAAAATGAAAGCAGCTGAATCACAGACAAAAACTTAATATGCCGTTTTCCCCTAAGAAAAGGCATCCAAACAGAACTTCTTCAAGATTCCAAGGGGGACTTCGTGTATACCAATGTACCACGTTCAGAGCAGATCAACAGCTGGAAAGTCAAACTTTTTCCAGTGTTAACATTTCACAGTTCAAATCACTTAACAGATACAAAATTACAGGATGTATATAGCATTTAGGTCTCTTCAAGAATTATTACCTAAAGATCTTTCTGGAAAATATATTTGATGATTAGATCTTCTTGATGATGATGATAAGAATTTAAAAAACATTTATGATGACAAATGTTCACTATACTAAATCACACTTTGTTCACTTAACCTGTTGCTTATACAGGTTTTCCTAGGATCAAGTGGACGTTTTAAGATACTAAATATACACAGTTTAAAGTCTGGGAACAGATTGTCCTACTGACCAGCTGACTAATGTAAAAGAAGAGAGGCAGCAAGGCTGGGAATGATGTCAGATCCTAAGCGAACATTCCACAATCAACACAGATAATGAACTGCTCTGGAGGGAGAAATGTGAAATCAGAGCACCAAGGATTACAGTTCAGAGGCAAGGAGTCCCCTGTCTAGGGAGAATGCCCAAGACAGCAGGCAGAGGCAATGGCCAGAGCACAGACAGTGCAGAAGAGGTAAGGAGGAACAGAAGCTGCTCACTACATGGAAGAAAGAACTGGGGGGGAAAAGATTAGAAGAAAGATTATGGTGGTTTTAACATCATAAAAAAAGAAAAGGGGGTTGGGGTTGGAGCTCAGTGGCAGAGCACTTGCCTAGCATGTGTGAAGTACTGGGTTTGATTCTCAGCACCACATACAAATAAATAAAATAAAGGTCCATTAACAACTAAAAAACTTAAAAAAAAAGAAAAGAAAAGAAAAAGGGCAACTCAATTACTATTATCAAGTACACAGTTGATTTGTATATGAGGCTTACAGGATATTATACAAAAGCAGGAGAAATGCAGGTGGCAGTTTGGTAGGGAGGCCAGCCTGGTAGGAAGTGATCAGCCAGGGAATGAAGCCTGGATGGAGCAAGAACTGTAATAAGCATCTTATACTCAGTTATCCTCAGTTTCCTCGTCTGCAAAGTTCAAAGGTTGCAGCAAATGGTTTGAGTTCAAGATGATCTTTTAATCAAAAACTCAAGTAAAATAAAAATAAAAAGTTTCTCAACTGAGAAAGTTAATGAAAGTATCGGTGGGCTGTTCCTTAACTTTCCTTTCAGACAAAGGTCTAATCCAGTGTTTTTTTTAATTTTTTTATTTTTAGTTGTAGATGGACACAATACCTTTGTTTTATTTATTTATCTTTATGTGGCACTGAGAATTGAACCCAGTGCCTCACAGTGCTCTACCACTGACCCACAACCCCAGTCCCTCACCCAATGGTTTCTCAAGGGTCTTCGGACACTCCACCACTGGCCTGCATTACCAACAGCTGATATCCCATCCCTCTGTCCACTGCTGGGCTAAAGATGACACTTACCCATCCATGGTCTGCTGGAGGAAATCATGCCTTTAAAAATGAATTATAAAACCCTGTGGGAGGGAAAGAGTGTGCTACAGAAAAGTCATTAATAACTAAACTTGGAGCTCAGCTTCCCATTTGGAACCATTAACTCCATAACAATATTCTTCCTTGCTGTGCAAGGCATGACTTCCAAGAGGCAGACAAAGCATGTGAGGCTGCAATTTCTGAGTCCAAAGAAGGAAACCAGCCTTTTGGTGGACTAGTTTACTTACAGAAGGTTTAACTCTCACAGTGCCACTGTGTCACGGTATTTACTACCTCCACTGTCACAGGCAAATAGTCCAACATTCAGAGGAGTCAAGAAGCCTGCTCAGGTTCCCACAGGAGGACAGAGGAGCAGCTCCTTCTCAGGCATCTACTGAGTTCTTGCTCTGCTCTGGATATCGTGGGATCCGGGGGGAGAAACCAACCATGAGACTTGCTCTGACAGAGTTTATTTTCTAGAAAGAGGAGTGAGCAGCTGTAAAACAACCCACACTGATGATGAAGCAGCATTTGGTAGTATGAAATATGACAAAAATAAACTCAGGGAATACGACAGGGAGTGACAGAGAGGCTACTTCTATGTGGCACAGGAAAAAAGAGAGTTCTCTGAGGCAGTGACCTTTAAACCAACGAGACATTGACAAGAAAAACCCTGCAAAGATATGGGCTGAATTAGTCATGTGGTCAAGAGGATGGAGCATGGGGTAGCATCTAGTGGAGATGGCGAACATCAAGCAGATGTAGCCTGCTCAGGCACTGATGGACAGGAGGGTAGTTGGCAGCTGCCTAAGCACCTTTCTCTGAGGCTCTTCAGGTGACTCAGCTGGCTGCATCCTTATCTTGTGTTCGTTTGCTTGTGTGGTCCTGGTGATTGAACCCAGGGCCTCACATGCTAGGCAGGAGCTCTGCCACTGAGTCACACTCCCAGCCCACCACCCCTGTCTTTTAATAGGAGCAGTGAGAAGGAAACAGACCCTGTCCTGATTACAGTAGCACCTGCATCTATGAAGCAGGGGCTGGTCACAGGAGGGCTCACTGCCTCTTACCACCCGAGAGGTTTAAGTTCCTTTCTGCTTCACATGCCAGCCTTAACTGTCAGCTTTCAGCTCCCCAGGGACGTGGAGTCAGTGTGCTAAAGTTGTAGCTGTGGATTCAATAAACCACCTCCAAGCAGCACAGAAAGAAGGTAGGAAGGAAAAAAACATCCCACTGTGATATCAGCCATATTTCTTCCACATGGCAAGTTTCATTTTGTTTAATTTAACAATAAACTCATTATATTAACTCAATTCAATAGAAGCAGCAGGGGGATTTCTCCTAATTTAATCTTGGGCTTTGAGGAGACTTACTCAGTGCTAAAACAATGCCACACAGAGATTAAAGGGTTTGTAGCACATTGAAAAATACCTCGGCATCTGTGAATGCTGCCTACCTCTAAATGAGGAACTGGCCAGCCCCCTTCTTAGTTTATCCAAAGCATCAGCCAGTCAGAGAACTAATCTCTGCAGGCAAATCATTCTCATGAATGATGCCGCTTTAGGGTGTAAACTGTGCAAAGAGATCCTTTCATCCATGGAGCTGATGCTCCAATTTGAAGAGGAGTTATTAGATGCACCCAGCCAGGGAATATAAATAACTTGAGCTTACCAATGTCACAAAACTAACTTTCTGTAAGGCGCTTGAAAACACAAGGCCATAACTGTCTAACCATCTATCAATCTGTGCATCCATTAAGATAGGCTATGTAATACATAGCCTGAAAAGGGGGGAAAAAGTTGCCCCTGATCATTAGTCATTATAAGAAAATGTCTACAACTTTTAGACATCTTGAGAGTCAGAAGAGCCTGTATAATCTGCTGATCAAGTGATTTGAAATCTGGGAATTCCAAATTCACACACATAATGGCTAGAGACCAAACAATGCTTTTTGTCCCCAGCTGGCAAGAAGAATGAACAAACTCATTAATTAGGATCCTGTTGATGCTTGTATTGAATGTATATGAATGCAGGCCCACTCGAGGATTCCAGCTGGGAGATGCAAACTTTTGAAATTCAAAGACAAACTAGATTTATCTTTGGCGCCTTCAAATGCTTATTGCAGTCCTACTGACCATGTGGGCTTGTGTCCATGTGAGGCCTGAGTATTTATTTAAACAAGCAAGTTTTAAAGTTTAGTTCAATTACAAAATACAAAACAAGGCCAGGCATGTGTGGGTAGGGTGGGTGGGGGATGTAGGAGAGCAGAAACCACTTTAAGAAAAAAAATTATCTTTATGCCACACTACTTCTAGAAGAAGAAAGAAATGGCTGAAATCTGCAAAAAAGGCGCAGCTAATAATTCTGCATCACTCCAGCTGAGGCTAAAGCCAAGGAGGCCCCACACTTTTCCCAGAGGGAGGGTCGTGGGACCCCGAGGACTGGCAGGCGGAAGGCACAGGCCTGTGATGCTACTGCTGCCTGCCTCACTCTGTCTCTGTCACTCTCTCAGTGAGAAATCTATTCTCATGGTCAAAAAATAAAAGTTTGAGGATGAAGACAAGCAGCAGGGAGCTTGTGTCACACATTTCAGATGCCAGAGTGAAGGGACTTCAGACAAGATGAGGTTTCAAGTCTTTGCAAAGCGAGAAAAATCCTTCTCACTCTGTCAATTTGTGAACAAGAAGATTTTCTAGGTCTGGGACATTTTCTTCCATTATTTAAATTCCTTGTTATGCATTTGTTTTCTTTATTGACAGAACTTACTTCTTGTCATAGAGAAGTATAATTTACCAGAGAGAGAGAGAGAGAGAGAGAGAGAGAGAGAAGAGAAGAGAAGAGAAGAGAAGAGAAGAGAAGAGAAGAGAAAAGATGAAAGCTGGAATACAAATAACACAAAAGAAGGACCATCTTATCATAGAATTCCTTAGGCTTGAAACGCAGTCTTATTTTTCCCATCTAAAAATAATCCTGTGACCTTTCGCATTCTCTAGGCCATATGTATTTCTGCAGTGTCCAGAGTCCCAAGGCACATTGGGCAGAGTGAGAGCTGAGGCCTGTCTGGTCCCAGTCCCCGGAGCTAAGAAGTATACCTGTCAGAGAAGCAATGGCCAGATTCAAAGAGTAGGAATCCACAGAGACCTGGGAGGGCACTCGGAGCTCCCGCTTCCTCTGTCAGTTATTGATTAAACCTCTTATGCATACATACTCATTCTAAGAAAACTGTACTTTAATTTTATGCCTCCTATTGAAAAGAAGTGGATACAGACGTGGGATTGAGAATAAATAACACTAAGCAACATGAATAGAACAAACACCTGCACGCATTCTCACTGTTAGATTTTTTTTAATCTAAAGAAATTGGAAAGAATGTCAAACCTCACTTGTAATCAAAAAAATGTAAACTAAAATGTGTTGCAGTTTTACAAACTTATCCAATTAGCAAAGATGAAAAAGAAAGACATACCAATGTTGATGAGGGTTTATGCAAACGGGCACTCTCATGTTTCTTTAGAGTTGCAATGTAAATTAGTAGAGTCGTCGTGGAGTTAAAATAGGCAACATGTTGGAGATGCCTTGAACATGTACAGTCTAGAGCAGGAATCCCACCTGTGGCATTTTACTGTATCAGGCATATACAGTAGGATGTTCCTCGAAGCATTGTTTAGAATTGCAAATTGTTATCCAACAATTGGGTAAGTTAATTGTGTTGCAGTCAGACAATGGAGATTATTAGCCATGTTTATAGCAGTATCTGATTAATGAAGTTGGTACATGTTTAGGAAATGTTATTGACCAAAAAATAAAATAACATCTGACATATCTATATATTGGTCTGTCTCTCTCTCTCTCTCTCTCTCTCTCTCTCTCTCTCTCTCTCGCCATTATGCATCCATCTATCTACTCAATGCTGACTGTGTTCTAAGCATTTACTAAGTGTGCTTGTGTCATCTAACACTCATAACAACCCCATGAAGTATGTACTACTACTATGGTCTTTTTGCAGATAAAGAAACTAGAAAATAAGAAAATGGAGATTTAAACCCAGGTATGGATTGGTTGCCCTCTCTCCCATGAGCATGCATTATGCACATATGTGTACCTGTGTACATATGTCCTTCCAGATGAATATATATCCTCTAAAATGTCCACAGTCATCTCTCAGTGACCAGCTTAGAGATGATGTATGTTTGTTGCTTTGTGATTGTTTTGTATCTTTCATGATTTCCATGACCATATATTTGTTTTACAATTAAAAGAAGAAGAAGAAGAAAAAAAAGGAATGAGCTTCTCTTGAGATGTTATTTTGACTCTGATTATTTCTTAAGTCATGGGGAATCATGAAATGTTAAAAAGAAGGAGAAAGTAGCTAATGGGCAATTTTTCCTGGATGGACTCTGGGGCCAGTTATAGCTGCTTGCTGACTATGTACCCTGGGAAAGGTCACTTGACTCTATATAGTACAGGGAAAAAAAAAATGTGACCAAACATGGAAAACCACCTCCATAGAATATGTGCTCAGTACATGTTGTTTCTCCCTTTTTTGCCAGTCTTTTGGAATACTTGAATTTCAGGAATGGCATTCTCTAGACTGCATTCTATATGATTTTCATTGTCTTAGGGAAGACGATTAACACAAAGGGAAAGGGAAATACATTCAGCCTCAAGGATGCTTTATCAACGCCCACTGGCTACAACTAACTGACTGTGTCTCCTTTTCCCAAGTTGAGACCTCTTTGAGTTTGGTTTGAGGAGTTATTTCTTTCTTTGTTACAGTGGTTTTCAATGAAAATGTGTACCCCTGAAGTGTCAACAAACATCTTTCTTTGAAGTACGTGAAAACAGATAGTTTTAATAAAATTGGTTTCTAGAATTTCAGCTTCCTTAAGCAAGGTGTCATGCCAGTATATTCACCTGCTGTCTTGCAACTATCTTTCCACTTTGTAGCAGCTCAGAACTCACACCCCAGGGCCCCTAGCATGTCCCAGGGTAATCAATGCCACTGGAGTGCCACAGAAAAGGCCAGTTTGATATATGGGTTAAAAGTAAGTTCCAATCACTTGCTTAACAAAAATTTATTGAACAATCTCTCTACTCCCCCGAAATATATTTTTTATACTTACCCTTATGTTTCTACATGTTAGTCATATTAGAAGTTAAAATTCAAATTCAAGTGATATGGTTGTCACAGGAATGCATATTATCATATTGAAAAATGTATTCACTGAAAAATGAAATCAGGCTTTTTCTGACACAAAATAAATTTGACTTGGCTGGTTGATTAAATAATAAAGACAATTAGGTTATATTTTCTATGCCTTAAATGAGCTAAATCTGCAAATCCAAGGTTTGATGAATATGTATTTAAATGACAAGATAAAAGCATTTTTATTATAATTGCATAAAACATTTTGTGTGGCAAGCGAAAGGAAACTGGAATTACCAATATTTCTAAATTACCAACACTCTAAGTAGATGCAGGTTAAGCAACATCTAAGTGGAAGAATACATGTAATATTTACACTTTTCATATTTTGTAGTCCTTGAGATATACTTTTTTGACCCATGTTGAGAAAGCAGGTGACTTCAATGAATGATTAACAAGTCCTTTTGGAAGCCAGGTGTCCTCCAGCTCTTTGCTTTCCACAAAATCAGAAGAGGACCTGACAATTTTTCCAACTGAGAGATCACTAAATATTGCTGCTAGAGTTTGGTCATTTGGGGCATATTATTCATAAGTCCAAAGACAAAAATTATAGTGATCTAAACAAAACTGTTTGCATCTTATAAAAGGTAGATAATGCTTCTCACCATTTACATCATGTAAACTGAAACTAGAGACAGAATTGATGGAACCCTTAGTAATAAGTAATATTCATCCATGGGGAAGCTAACTTCTGGGAGAAAAAAAGCCCCATTCATCTCATTAAACAATGCACTGTCAAGAAGTTTTCACTTTTATATTTAAAAGGTATGTTATGTGTGTAATTATGTTAATATGTGTAATACTTTGCATTATTCTGATCAACTTTTTACTAAAAATCATTGCAATGATACATCAATCCATTTTTTACTACCTAGAGTTTATGGTCACAGGACTTTTAAAATTTAAATTTTTATACACATCTTTATTGCAAAGTATTGTGATAGAATGATAAATATTAGCCTTTGAGCATAATAATATAGAATATTAGTGTAAAATTCCACAGGGAAAACAATAGAAAAACAAGTTCAAAGACAAAAAAAAAAGGGTGTGAGCTATTTTAATGTTGAAGAGCTGGCTCATGCATTTTTTTGTAAATAAAAGATGGCAAATATTCACTCCAGATAGTATTTAGGTGTTACTAGAGACATCTCAAAAGTGGTAGAAGAACTTTAATTTTAAATTACAATATCTATAATATGCCTGAAATTGTATCCTTTACTATTAAACTATTTAAGCATATAATAAAAACTTTAAATATCAAATTATAGAGTCACATATGCAAGGCAGCATAAAGAATATTATAATTCTTTTCAAGGAGATGATAAGTTAACAAAAAGATTTTTTTTTCCTCCATGAAGCCCAAGATAATGACATTTTATTGGACTTAAGGGGGCTAAAGAAAATATTTGCTTTAGTCCTCTCAAAAGACCAGACCACACTCTTAATGCACCTACTGGGCAGATGCCATCTGACTTTCTAGGAAACTGGGTGCTCAAGAGCACAGGAACAGCAGGGAGTAAGCCCAGCTCTGAGGAACAGGGCCTCCTCTCCCATTGGATTGATTCCTGATAGGTGGAATGGGTCTGCCTCACAGAAGGAAAGGAAGAACCATTCCCAACCCCTAGTCCATGACTTACAGCTACAGTCACTTAATTTTTTGCTATTGTTTTTAAATTTTATTATATTTTTTAATTACACATGACAGTAGAATTCATTTTGACATAATTACATAAGCATGGAATATATCTTATACTAATTAGGATACCATTCTTGTGGGTGTGCACCATGGTGGAATTCCTGCGGTGTCTTTCCTTTTCCTACTCTCCTTCCCTTCCTTTCATTCCCCTTTGTCTAAACTACCAAGTATCTATTCTTCCCTTCACCCCCTTATTGTGGGTTAGCTTCCACATATCAGGGAAACATTGAACCTTTGTCCTTTTGTTTTAAATGCAACAAATGTTATTTAACAAAAGTAATAGGTAATGTCAAATAGGCACTTACATTAAGAGAAAAACTGACTAAAAGAAATTTTATCTTAAACACCTTGAATAACCTCCTTGCAGCTGCATTTAACGGAGCTCTGTTGCTGTGAGGAATGCAGCTCATGCACAGGTCTGGTTGCATGATTTGCAGGATTTTTCAAGTATTCACTGAATACTACCTTATATACACATATACATTAGATTTGCAAAAGATTTAACTGATGACCCCTGATATACTTCATTTCTGTTGCTCTTTTGGAAGAGGCTCATGAATCACACAATGAACCCAGGCTAGACTCTGGACATCAAGTCTCCTTCACTCCTCTTCAGATGTTAGATGAATTTTGGGTACTTGTTTGGAAAGTTCTCTGGGTAACATGACATGTTGGTATTCATAGTGCTCATGGAAGTACTTGTCTGAGTAATAGATCTGCTTATGGCCTTATTTCCAGAGAGCAGCAGTAGAAATGAGGTAGAAAATGAAGACTGCAGAAAGGGGTGATGCAGAATGCATGTTCATTTCAAGTCAGGACAATGACTCAACTCAACCTTTGCCTTTTTAGGGCTGGCTTTTTTTATTTAGCATGATAATCTCCAGCTCCATCCATTTACTTGCAAATGTCATAAAATCAGTTTTCTTAATGGCTGAGTAATATTCCATTGTGTACATATACACCACATTTTCTTTATCCATTCATCTGTTGAAGGGCACCTAGGTTCTCTCCATAGCTTAGCTTTTGTGAATTAACCCAATCAATAAATGGGAAAAGGAATTGAACAGACGCTTCTCAGAAGAAATATGAATGGTCAACAAGTGTATGAAAATGTTCAACATCTCTAGCAGTTAGAGAAATTCAAATTAAAACTACACTGAGATTTCATCTCACTCCAGCCAGAATGGCAATTATCAAGAATACAAGTCACAACAAATGTTGGTGAGGATGTAAGGAAAAGGGTACATTTATACATTGCTAGTGGAACTGCAAATTGGTGCCACTGCTCTGGAAAGCAGTATGGAGGTTCGTCAAAAGACTAGGAATGGAACCAGCTATCCCACTCCTCACTATATATCCAAAGGATTTAAAATCAGCATACTGCAATGACACGGCCACATCAATGTTGATAGCAGCTCAGTTCACTATAGCTAAGCTATGGAGCCAACCCAGGTAATTTTCTACTACTATTTATAAGAATGGAAGAAGTTCTATGGAAAAAAGTTCATGTAGGTGGACTTTCCCTTTGCCCACATCTGACTTACCACCTTTGGATGCCTTCTACTTGATCTCATTAGGCAAGGACTCCACAGCTAAGCACACTGGGTTATTTAGATACTCAGGCCCACACTCAATGAAAGAGACTCAGAAATAAATGATAGAGAAAAATTATAGGAATACACATACTGCCTTTCCTTTCTCTGCTGACCCAGTCCAGGGGAAACTCCAGGAACAGGAAGTACTCACTACTGCAATGAGAAAAATGAGGGAAGACAGAACTGGGTCCTGCTGCTTGCCACTTAAAGCAATTTCTTTGGATGAGTCCAGGTTTCTATGTCTTTAAAGTGGAGTTCAAAACAGACACCTTGCCTTCCACTTCACAAGGCTGCTGTGAGTGGCAAATTAGAATATGAATCTGAAAGAATGTGAAATGCTATTAGTGACTTACCCTTTGAGTATTTGGAAGAACATTAACTCCGTGTTCTTCAGCCCATTCTCTGTCCTAAAGCTGTCTCTCTTGCCCATTTGGAAAATGGATAAGGAGAGTATTCACTGATGTCATTAGCACAGAGAAAGAAATTTGTATATCAAGAATTTAGGGTTTGCCCTTCTGGCTTCACTACAATGAAAGGAAAGTTACGCTATGATTTGTCCCTTGGCATCCCTCAGCTCTGTACCCAAACTCACACAGGACTTCAATACCAAAGTTCTATGTTAATGGTAGTAAGAGGTGGAAACATAATCAAAGTATGGTGTTTGAAGGTGAGGACTCTGGGAAGTGATTAAATGGCTTAGATAAGTCCTTAGGGTGACACCCCCATGATTGAATTCTGGTGGCTTTCTAAGAAAGGCAGAGGTCAGACGGAGACATTGACATAGACACTCTTTGTTTCTTGTCATGTGTTGCTGTGTGCCACCTAGAGACTCTGCCAGCAACAAGGCCATCACCATACCAGAGCCAATGCCAGCACCATGCCCTTGAACCTCCAAAACTGTAAGACCTGTTCTTTATAAAGTTAGCCTTCCTCTGAGAGATTCTGTCATAATGTCAGGTTGTCTAGTATAAGCCACAATTCTGGGAACAGTCCTGTTGTTTGTTTTTTGTTTTTTGGTACTGGAGATTGAACCCAGGGCTCCTTAACCACTGAACCACATCCCCAGTCCTTTTTGTATTTTATTTAGAAACAGGGTCTCACTGAGTTGCTTAGGGCCTTGTTAAGTTGCTGAAGCTGGCTTTTGAGCCCTCGATCCTACTACATCAGCCTCCTGAGCCACTGGGATTACAGGCATGCACCACCATGCCAGGCTGTAGTCCTGTTCTTAAACATCTACACAAAGATGAAAGGTGTCTCCACCTTGATTCATCCTTATGATGCAGCAAGAAAAATGGGCAAATTAAGGGACTTGTTTATTCACACCAATAAGTGCCAGAGCAATCACTGATTTTAAGTTGGATGGACAGTCTTAATAAAGCTGTAATAGCAAAGAGAAATGAAAGCATCTGATTGGTCCTGACGATGCTGAGACCTCACAGATCTTGAACCACAATCCAGGTGCCAAAATCACTTAACACTGTCTTGAGCTGACTTCTACAGCTCATGCCAAAGCTCTCTCCTGAGGTAGCATGCCGTTAGCCCTGACATTATTAACCTGGACAATTGATACTTATAAAGGATCTTAATTCATTAATTTGCTAATTGATGCTCATCGTTTTGGGCATGGGCTTCGACATTGCCAATCCAGTGTTTATCTGTAGAAAATAAAGACCAAAACAGGATATATAACTGTTCAGACTTGGCTATAACTTGAAAAAAATCAGGTCCAGGTCTTAAAATTCTCTGAACATGAAAATGAAAAACACAACTAATAAACAGTTGTGTTGCCTTTTAGTCTTTGCCCCCAACTGTACTGCTTCATTTTTAACATATGTTTAACTGCTACTTTTTATTAAACTCATATTTAGGCAGAGAGGAACAAGCCTCCCACATATGCTTTGGGTTATATACTAACTGTTCTCTGTCAGATGGTGAATTAAAAAGAAGAGACACTGGAAGAGAAGAATTAAATGTAAATTTAGCTTATGAAAATCCCTAGCTTTGGGGAGGAAAATCTTATATTTGAGAGAATCTGGGGTGTTTTTCCACAAAGGGTTTTTCGGGGCACATGGGAACCTGAATTGAATGTCACTGGAGAAAATCTATGCTTCAAGCAGAGCTGTAGGCCCTGAAGAACCAGAATTATCCCACTCAGCATCCATCTCTACTATTGTATACATCCTTGTCCCTATTCTTGGTTTACAAGGTTCTGGTGAAAATTAGTGGCTTGGTGATATTAGGAATCATGGCAGGATGGTGCTATGTTATGTGTGGGGGACAGCAAGAGGGTTCTGCCTTCAGAACCTGGAGATGAGGGCTGCTGGCTAGGAGCACCCACATGTATCTACACTCGGAGCTTCTTCCTTCCTCTCCCCACTTATATCCCTGAGTCTGGTTCCTTGGTTCTGTTCCGCTGTTAACTTCAATACACTTACAGTCCATGCACATTTATTGTCCAAGCCAGGCACCTTTACCCACTACATGTCACTTATACACTTCTTAAAGGTTTATACAGTTATTCCTACATGATGTGAAAGGAGTCTGATAACGGTCAAGTGAGAAGTCAAGGATTATGCAGGCGAGGACAAAGCCAGGAACTAGATCACATCTTCCGACCCCAAATCCAGCTATCACCTCTGTCTCTGCATCCCTGTGCATACACTTCCGGCTTCATAGCCTTTCTTTCCCATGTCTCCATCTCTCCCTTCTCCTCCCAGCATCTGTATCGTTCACATTCTCTTCCTTTATAATGATTCATTTTCTTATTACTCAATCTCTTTCTTTCCTTTCCAACACATATTAAAGTTATTGAATTCTAAGAGAAGGGTGGACATCTGGGAAGGAATGCTAGTTATGATAACCTAAAACTAATACTGTTAAGACTAACTGAGCAGCAAAAGTTTCACATTTGTTGTTTGTTTTAAAATGCATAAATCTTCTTCTCTACTTTAAGTATGTGTTAGAATAGTGGTTTGGAATAAAACCATAATCTAAACAGGAAAAAAAAGTGGCATTTCCTTTTATTTTCTCAAGGGAGATACTGGGAAAACATTATTTCCAAAAGCTTACACAAACACACACACACACACACACACACACACACACACAGAGAGAGAGAGAGAGAGAGAGAGAGAGAGAGAGACACTAAGAATGATTTAAAAAAAAAAAAGTCTTAGCTACTTGACTTACACAGAAGATTGAATTACTCCAGCCATTTCTGGATACCTGGCATTTACTAAGGTCACTTGAGCTATTTTGATTTATGAGGGTTTAACCCCGAGGAGGGTAGGTTTAACCAAGCTTGCTACAAGTACCCACTTAAGGATTCTTTCTGCACACAAGAGTAAACATTCTTCAGTTAGAGTTCATGTCACAGAATCAACCCAGGAATGATATCTTCAGTTCCAGGGAGCCTGCCCTCTGTTTTCTCCACAGCTTCCCCGAATTTCCACCTCTGTCAAAGAGACATAAAGGACTAGGAGGACACCTGCTGCAGGCCATGGAATGGAATGCACAGATCAGCGGGGACATCCCAGTGGCATAGAGCTTCCCTTCCCCAGAGCTGAGTAGAAAGGGTGCCCTTCACTAGCAGAGCAGAGACAGCATGATTTTGATATGTCACTTCCATTGTTTTTACTGCTTTTACTTTGTGTCTCAGTCTTCCTACCTCGAAAATGTGACAATAACAGCACCTCGCTTGCCAGGACTGCTGGGAAGATTGAAAGAAAGAATTCAAGCACAGCAAGTAGAAAATGTACAGGAAAGTGGTTTTATGGATAAAGTAAATTTAGCTAATAATATAATATTAGCCTTTCCTCATTTGCTCCTATATGATACCCAAGCTGTACAATAAGCTTTGCTGACAACCTTCTGCCCCACCCCAAGCCCCCCAAACACTACCTCCTACCTTTTCACTCTTCAGTCCTACTCTTAGCTACCTAAAAATCAGTTCCAATGAGATAACTGGAAAAATGAATTTGTGAGTTGCCTTATGTATTCTCTCTCCTAGGTTCAGGAGTGCTGTCATTCAAAGGAAATCTGCATGTCTTAGGAAGACTCTTAAGTAATCACTTCAATAATGGAAAATTTCAGGCAAGCAGAGAAAAGTTTTCTGACCAGATATCCCTTCTCAAGTGCTTGGCAAGCATCACTTCACTATATCAGGTGGTCATCCAACTTTTTGATTTGCATGCTCCAAATTTAATTTCCATCATAGGCAAATGGCATCTTGGGCTGACAAAATGCCCTGAAACCTTTCCAGAGACATGCCTTCTATCTAGTGCATTAAACACCCAACTATAATGCAAAAAAATGAAATTCCAGTTGCACAGCCATTCACTGAGCTGCTCTGGACAAATCACTTTACCTTTCTGAGCCTCCATGTCTTCATCTGTATCATGGCAAAAATAACACATATAGACATTATTAGAACCTATGAGCTAAATCTGGTTTGCCATCTCTTCTTATAAGTAAAGTTTTATTGGATCATGGTTGTGTCCATTTGTCTATGAATTGCCCACATGCTTTTGTACACTAGGATATCCGAACTGAGTGACAGAGAGCACATGGCCAAGTCAAACATACTTAACTATCCAGCCCTTTATAGAAAGTGTGCTGACTCCTGTACTAAAACACTATTGTGAGAGATCAGTAAGATTACTGACCTGGAGGTGCTCGGTAAACTGCAAATATTTATGTAAAATGTAAATCTTCATTATTGCCTTTTAGATGTTTATAGGCCATTAGTGTGTCCCTCACCCCACAGCCACACTCTTCCTAGCTAAGCAATCCCAAATACCTTGAGTCTTTTCCTATTAGGCCAATCTTCAATTTCTCTTCCTGGGTGGGATATTTTTGGACTTGCTCCAGTTTCTCCTATTCATTTTTCTTTTAAATTTTAATTAATGTATAGTATACTGGAAAGGTTATTATCTAGTTCTCAAGTGAAATCTAAGTTAATACAGTCAAGAACTGGGTTGGCTTTTTAAATAACAGCTCTGTAATGAAGTGCTCTTGGTCAAGTGGAAAGAGCACAGTCCAAAACCAGTTAAATCATTGACTAACTGAACACTTGAGCACATTATTTAACCTCTCTCAACCTCAGCTTCCACATCTATAAAATGAAAGAAATAATTATGTGGAGCTTAGAGCGTGTCTGCAGATCACAACAGCCTATCTGTAGGTAACCGAACTTACACAAGATGCCTGGCACACAGTAGGTCCTTAAACAAGGCCACCAGTGTGGCTTCCCCACGTCCCTGACTGAGACCTTTTCTTCTATCACAATAGTGCCCAATTCAAAATGTGGGCGTCCACTCATTGGACATAAGTATCCTACCTTACATTTGTCCCTATTGAACTTCAACTTGCTTTTGATTTATTGAGGTCACTTTGACTTCTATTCCTGTCTTCTGAGGAGTTAGAATTTATGCCTTTCCGAATTTGTATTCTGTGAGCCGCATTTCCAAAGGATGAAAGAATAGGAGAAAACACAGGTTAACTAGGGTCGTCAGGCCAGCTGTCTAAGGCAAAATTAAGTGTAGATTTGGCACAATTATTCAAAACCCAATGTGACAAAATGTTTTAGCTGTTAACTATCTAAGACTTAAGAAGCAAATTACATTTTTTCTATCAATTTTTCACTTCATACAGCTGGTACAGACCAGGCCAAGGGGGTAGAAAGACAAATGGGTGGTCAAAAATGAACAGCATGGTTAGGGAAAAAGGAATGGGAAAACAGGTGAGATTTCTCCTCAGAAAACTCTCATTGATTTTTAAAGGCTTCTGCTTTACAGAGGTTTGTTTTGAGATTGTTTTAATCAGAGACATTTTATCTGCCTAAACCTTATTTTTTCTGCTCCATTTTCTGCATTTTCCTCTAGCATCTCCGATTCTCAGCATTTGCAGCAACCACCAATCTCCCCCTAGCCTGAAGCTTGTTAAACTACCGCAAAATAAGATATAAGCACCTCATTAATTACCATCATCAAGAGAATTAGCGTGCCTATCGATAAATATTAAAGTTGCAAATTCTATCTCTAAAGAATGGACTTGCCGTGCACAGGTATTGGATGCCTTCCCGCCTGAGACAGATCACAATCACAGAAGACAAGGAAAGCCCTGGCGGCAGGTTCTATTTTAATCCAAGGATTTGGGGAGGGACTTTCCTGCCAACTAAGGATTAGCTTTTTTCCCTTAGAGTCTTGCAACTTTGAAAACCAGCTAAAAATGCATATCAAAATGAAAAATGCCTAAATCAGCATTGTAAGAATCATTTAAAATGTACTGACAAAGCTGCTCTTATAAGTTGAGATATTAATTCAAAAATTTTTAAGTAAAGAAACATTAGTTACATTGAAATGCACAGAAAAATGTTTGGCAGAAAGACTTTTTGCTCAACTGCAATTTCTACTTTTCCAGCAGTACAATGATGATGATACTGGTCTGTATTGATTGAAGTGAGTATGTAGCAGACATCATAGTGAGGACTGTAGGGGCTCATCTGTTGCCCACCACAGCTCTACAAGGACTGTACCGTTATTCTCATTTTATACTCCAGAAAACTGAGGCTTAATGAGGCTGAGTAACTTGCTATAGAGCACAAAGTTCAGTTTTTTCTTTTCTTTTCTTTTTTTCTTTTGGTACTGAGGATTGAACAGAGCTACATCCCCGCCCTTTTTTATATTTTATTTAAAGACAGGGTCTCTCTGAGTTGCTAAGTGCCTAGCTAAATTGCTAAGACTGGATTTGAACTCATGATCCTCCTGCCTCAGCCTCCTGAGCTGCTAGGATTACAGGTGTCAGCCACTGAGCCTGGCTACTAAGGTCAGTTTTTTAAAATAAGCTGCATACATGAGAAGAGAACCCTGAACAATTCTAAAAGTATGCTCCAAATGGTACAAAATAAACCTATACCCATGCAGAACCAGTGCAATGCTAGACTACATTAATTGAAGCATAGGATGCAAAACAAAGGAGGTAGCAGCCTTGCTCTTCTCCTTGGGTCTCAGTATCCATCTGAGGGTCTGTTTTCATACCATAAATACAGTTTATGTGGATCATGGATAATCCAGGGGGAAACTGGCCAAGAGGGTAAGGGGTCTTGAGCCATGACATCTGAGAAATGACTGCAGGAGCTAGCAGGAAGAGCCTGAAAGCAAGGGCATCAGGCTTAGTGGTCCAATAAACAAGGAACTGACCTGGGTTTAAGTCTCACCACTTTCTCTTATGAGCACCACAATGTGGGATGAGTTGTTTAACCTATCCAGGTCTCAGTGTTCACATCTCTAAGATGGAGCCAACAAGGGCACTTTACTGCACACAGTTAAAATAAACAAAGCACTGACCATTGTACCAGGCACTCAAGAAGTGCTCAGCAAATGCCAGCCACCAGCATCACTGTTGCTGTCATTATTGTTCCGTGTCATTAAACATGGAATGGTGATTTTCCCAATCCTCGAAATCACTGCAGTGAAACAGTCTCCCCAGGTAAGCAGGGGACATCCAACCAAGTCTTCCATGGTCCCAAAGGTTTGGGAAATTCCACGTTAGAGAAAATTAAGCACCATATTTACTCTTTGCATATTCCATGGAGAGATTCAAGTATGTAACAATTCCCAGATGTGTTCTGTTAGCACTGTTTTTAAAGAACATTCCTTGGAAGGAGTATATTCTGCAAAACGAGATCTGGGCCCCCCAACCACAGAAGAGCCTACATCTTATGCTATGTCAATCATCTTCTGATGTTGACAGCGGGGAGAATCTGTCCTGTCCGGAGGTTTTGAGAGCCATCTGGGATAAAGAAGAGCCAAAGGTGGTAAAATGGGAAGTGGGCCACTGAACAGGTTGAAACATGGGAATATGCCTGATGGACACAGGGCATGAGGCAAGCAGCAGTTCATTCTGAGGAAATTGGTGGAAGAGTCCCCTGGTAAAAGCTCAATTTTAACGTAAAATGGCCCAGATAAACCTGAGATTCATTAAATGAGACCTGGAAATAAGGTTGCCCCATATAGACTCATCTGAATACATATGAATGAATAAAGAAATGAATGAACACTTTTATCCCAAGGTTACCCCTCTTCTATAAAACATCAGGAAAATCACACCATTATTACCATTGATGATTATTATTGTTCAAATTGTAAAAACCACCAGAGAATATCAGTTAAGCCATTCTTTTCCAATCTGAATCTATCAACTCAATCAGACTCTTGGGTTCCTAGATTCTTATTTGTTGGTTTAACAGTAAGGCGCCATTGGAAGAAGTGTGTTACTCACAAATAAGTTTCAAATGTGAGAGAGACAACAGAATCCAGGACAGGCTTTGTATAGACATGGATTTTCACATGCTTATTCAAAATATTTGCTGTCAACGGTACTTGGTTAAAGTGATTGTTACATACAGCATGGCTAACTTTTTTATGTAAATGAGATGCAAATGTATGCAATGTTATCTTTAATGCAGATGTAGCAGAAAGTATTAAGATATGCTGAGAGCCTAATTAGGTCCTACATCAAAAACTATATATAAACTTGACTCCAATGTCTCAAGAACACAAATTGAGTCTAGAAATCCCAGTTTGCAAGCTTAAAAAAAGGATGTACATATATATTTTAAATCACAGTTCCTTTCTTCTCCCTTCTCTAAGACTGAACACTTAAAAGGATGATCTTGGACAGATATTTCAGCTCTGGGGAGGGGGTGTGGAGTGGGTGGGAAATGAACAAGTTTCTTTCTAGCAAAAACCAGGAAGCAAGAAAAGAAAAATCAGCCACAAGCCCCCGAAAAAGGCAAAACAAAGCTGTCTTATGCTTTCCGTCTTCGTATTAAAAATGATGACTTGCCAGAAAGCATACTTTTGCATTTATTTCCATTTCTAACCTTCCTGGAGACAAACACATGTGCATTACTTCCTAATTGGTGTTACAGTAAAACCTTATGAATCCCAATTTCACTAATTCTCCAAGTTGATCATTCGGACAGGGGTGGAACAGTAGTTTGCCTTTATCCAAGGGGCAAAGGGGACTTTTGAAGCAAATATATATCATCAAAAGTACTGCAGCATGCAAACTCAACCCACATAAGGTAATGAGCCCTTTTTAAGCACATACAAGGATTGTTAATACAGAAAACTGGAGAAACAATTTGACTGTGTTTTCTATTTATTGCACTAGATCCCTGAAAAGAACTCTCCTATATGATACTTTATTAGACCATTTATTTCACTGTGTTTAGTAGAAAGTGATCAAGTCGAATGTCTTCATAATTCTCCATAATCCAGCATTTTCGCAACATCATAGGGACCTTGTCCTCAGATTCCTCAGCAAAATAAAGAAGGCTGAAAGTCAGAAGAACCTGGGGATTCTGTTTGGTTCTAGCTGTGACCTGCTCCATGTACTTGGACAGCCGGAGCTTCAGTGAGCTTATTTTCTCCATTTACAGAGCTTTTCTTCCCCTGTTAACGTTCAGGACTGCTATGGGAATCAAAAGAGGGACCAAAGAGTGCAGAAACGATCTCAAAAGTATAGAAAATTCTTCATAAATGTAAGTTATCACTTGTCTCTAAGTTGTGAGAATGTGCATAATGTAGTAAACATATACCACATGTATACACATATATTTCCATGTGTGTATACATACATGTGTATATATACATGAGTATATGTGGTTGTGGTGATGGACTCATATATACGTATATATGTACTTATGCACACTTAATGGGTTTATATACAAACACACAGACCTACCTGTATATATCTATATTTACCAATATGAACATTAATTGTGCATATGTCTGAACCAATTAATCCCTGTGCTTTTTGCAAGAAAAGGTACTTGAAATGGCCCAAGATAAAATCTAGACCTATGAGTCCAGGCTGACAGGCTTAAAGCAAACAGAGCTTATCCATTCTATTCCCCTCTGAGTTTTCTTCCATCTTATCTAATACACCCTCTGAAAGGAAGGATCTTTTTTAGTTCTGCTAAGATCCCCAAATGCTCTTAACATCTCCAAAGCTCTCTAATACAAAAGGACCCAGTTGCTGCAAGGCACAGGAATTGCACTGGCTTCACAGCTCCACAGAACATGCCCAGCGGAATATATTACACACCGCGCCAGCGCAGCTCCTCTGAAATTGATATTGCCGGCATCACTCGCCCCAAATTTCTAACATTGTCATGATAACCCCATTTGTTCTCAGGCTCTGCTTCCCGGATTTTAAAGTGACAGAATTTTCCCCATGTCTGTCCTTCATCATGCCCTTTCTTTAAACAGGAAGGTCTTCCCCTGGGTTCCTCCTCCATTTTGTGCAGTAATTCCTGGAGGTATGTGTCAGTCAGTTACCAAATATGTAGTAAACACTACTGTTAGCTAACTTAACCGTCTGCATGATTTTAAGAGAAAAGACTTACACTCTAATTAGAGGACAATGGAAGATTCAGTCTCAATGCTAAATAGTTTGGTTCATATGATAGCAGCCAGGAAGAGGTTTGGTTCATATGATGCCAGGAAGAGGGCGAAGTTGTTCCAGGTGAGAACGGCTAAGGAAGAGGTGCAAACTGAGCAATCCTCCTGGCCTGAAAGCTTCGCCAGTGCACCTCTCAAATGAGTAAACTAGTCAGCGACTTGAGTCCTTCACGATCCACTCTGTAACATCAGGCACCTTGCTTCTTCTCTGCCCCACTTCACTGATGATGACTGCCTTCTCATTGAGGTTCCCAGGGGTGACCTGACCACCCTCTCCCACAGCCTGTCAATCACATTGAACCTGCTTCTTTTCCCTTCCCCTCCACAGCACAGCTTGTTCTTGGTTGTTTCTCCTCTTCTTAGAAAGCCACTCTGATTCCTGCTCTGGCACCCAGAGTACACCATGTCCAACTAACTTTCCTCTGTCTTTTCTTTTCTCTCCATATCCTTTACCACCACTCATGTGGTATTAACTGTCAAAGGAATTGGTAACTTCTCTCAAAACCTCCAGATTCACATGTCCAAGTGTCTGCTGGACCTTATGATAGAATGTCCCTTTCCAAAGTACCAATGAAACCAGATTGGAACATTTCATCTAACCTCCAAATCCTCAGGTTCGCTCCATGAGGCGAACATCCCTATTCCTTGCCTCACCTTGGCTCACCATTGTGTTGCCTCAGTTTCTCTATCTGTAAAGTCAAGACAACAAATGAAATCATCCCACATGGTGATTGGAGTCATTGAGTGGAGCTACTGCATGACAAAATGCCTCAATTTGGCAGCCACTGTGTATTAATGAATAATACACATTGTGTATTAATTAATGAATTAATGAATTAATGAATGAATGAATAATACACAATGTGTATTAATGAATAATACACATTCATTCATTAATGCATGTTGACTAACACATATGAATGGAAATGTGCATGGCAATTGTGTTATTTGCTAAGATGATGAAGGAACCACATTTGGATCATGTTGAGGCCCACTGTATTTGACCTGATGGGCACTACTGCTTCCCCCAATGCTTTTACAAAAAGAGTTCAAATTTCAGGGTGCTGGGCTGGAGGTGCAGCTCAGTGGGAGAGCATGAGAGAGGCCTAGCATGTGAGAGGCTCTGAGTTCAATCCCCAGCACAACAAAGACAAAAAACAGAAACACAGAAATTCAAAGTGTCATTTTTGTTTGCATGCCCTCATGCCCATCCATGGTGCCCACAGACACACACTGTGCTCAAGGGAAATCTGCTGCAAGGCACTAACACACAGCACAATCCCAGCATTGCACTTCACAAAGCCTCAATGGTGACCTGTACAAAAGCCAAAATAAGATGTGTGGGGTTTAGCACTGAGCACCAGGAGTTGGAGTTGTCTTCAGAGCTCCGCCATGGTAGATAAGACTCCTCCCTGTACTTTTGTGTTTTCCTATTTCAAAACAGGATACAACTGCAAACACTGATACATGTTGTGATAAAGAATACATAGATTTAAGTGAAATGGCTGTCTGGTAGGTAACCTGTGGATTCCATCCTATACCACGTTTGAGCTTCAGCAGTCCAGACAAGGGTAGAAGATGAAAGCATGTTGAACATAAGCCCAAGTTTGCATCCTTGACTTTGGCTTCTCAGAAAAGTGAAGCAGAGAGTAAGCAGTCCTCCTAGCAGTAAGGGATGTCTAAGAAATGACAAGGCTAGATGTTCAACACTTGCAGGGCATGAACAAGTAGGGCTGCCCCAGAATGGGTTATGAAACTCTGAGATGGCAAACCTACAGCTGCTATGCCTACAATGGTTCAGATAGAGCTGTGGATATTTCTAAGCAAATTTTGGGCTTCCCTTGCTGTGGGTGGACACTAAAATAAACAATTCTATGAAAAATACACTTTTATTCCTTGTGATCCCAAACCTGACTCCTTCCTCTTTATGATTTGACATGGGATGAAGGACCTCATCACACCATCTTCCTTAGTAAATAACTCCCAGAGGTGACAGAAAAAACAAAAGGATCCATTTGTATGCAGATATGTACAACCAGGTTCCTCTCCCATTTTCTTAGATCAACCTCAATTCAGAATGCCCAGTCACACTGAACTGGAGAACCATTAAACTAGTCTCCAAAGAGTTCTTAAAGGAACATTGCCAAAAAAAGATGAGTCATGAGAAAAAAATATTGACCCATGTTGGGAGGTGGTTACGTGCCTGGCACTGAACGGGTTCATGACACACATGTGCTTATTTAATATGCACAGCCCTTGGAGAGAAAAATTTAACCTTATGTGTTGGGTTTCCACACAAAACCCAAGCTAAAGATACTAACACAGAAGGGGCAAACAAATTAATATTTTTTTAAAAATTATACAAGTAGCATTCGTCTAGGGAAAATCCAGAAGTTTGTTGCATCTTTTAACTCACTTTGTTTTGTTTTTGCTTTACATAGTTGGGAAAGGAAAGGTAGTTCTTAAACTACCTTTGTGGCGTTTAAGATCTCCACAGTCTCAGTCCAGGCCCAGATCACAAATCTAATAAATCAAGCAACTAGGATTTGGACCCATGTGTCTCTATGACTCCAAAGTCCCATCATATATAGAATGACGAGCCCATGTCAGCTTCCAGGATGTCCCAGCCATCCCCTTAGCATAACAATATACACCAGGACAAGACTTCATTACTCCCCAAACTTCTCAAATCATAAAACACACCTGTGCCCATGTATAAGGCTGATTATCATAAAACTGTGAAAATGTCCTCATAAAAGACCTTCAGCCCCCAGAGCCACTCGTCCCTTGAAGGACTGCTGGGTCCAACTCCCAGGCCCCTCCTGTGCTTCAACCACATAAGGCAGTGGGGCAAACCCTATCTCACACTCTTGGGATCTTTCCTTATGTCTACAGATGAAAAGGTGTTTCAGACTGTCTTTGTGACCAAGAATAGGAAAGAATATAGGGGAGAACACAGGACACCCTGGAGCTACAGAGTTGAAGACACAAGTCTGTGAACTGCCCCTGAGCAGACTATTTTAATTCAGAAGAACCACCAGAAATTGTTGAAAGTTTAAAAATAGGAGAAAGAGGATCCATTCTAAATCAAACTTATTAAGATCAAGAATTAGTGTAGAAAATTAAACAAAGAAGTGCTAAAAAAAAGTTTGAAAAGAAAAATCCCTCCCTGCCTTCTACCCAGTGAGTGTCGGTGGGTGACACTGGTTGGGGCTGCCTTTGTGCACATAATTTGCCATGCCGACATTCTTTCAGGGCCCACAGTAATGTTCCTAGCAGTGTATTTGAATTAACCAGACCCAGAGGATAAAACTTTCAAATTAAACACATTCCTAAAGGATTTCAGGCTCATTGTGTATGCACCAAGGAAACATAACATCCTAAAAATAATACATACACAGAGAGAAGCACATTTTCCACGAACATTAAAGTGGAATATGAATTATGACCCAGCTCATGGGAATAGACATCTGATTACATGCAAAATGGAGCTATTGTAAATAACATCAGTCTTTGTGAGCTACCACAATTATTATCAACCATTTAATTTTACTCCCTAGCAACTCATCCATCATTGTTAAAACTGTCCACTTTTGTTTTTTCCCTTCTGATTCATGAGGCTCCAAATTTTATAAAGTTCACCATTCAAGCAATGTAGATTACTAACCCAGCAGCGAAGGAGTTCACAGGATTATTAGATTCACCAAAGCACATGCTGCATTGTGGATCCGCTGTTTGAGGATGTAGTCTGCTGGTGAATTGCTAGAAGCAGCAGAATTACAACAGTAGCCATTCTGTTTGCTTTCCTTACAAAGGAATCACGAAAGTGTGTTTAAACTTTTGGTATTAGGGCATTTAAGAGCTAAGAGGCTCCCAAGGAAATCAAGTACGCTTCACCTCTCTCTCTCCCAATATTTGACACTACTCCACAAAACACCATCCCCGATTCCAGTTGTTCTGTGTCATCTTTAATATGCTTGTCTCATAAATAGTGAAAGAAGCCACTTGCTGGCCTCAGAAATTCTATTTCACCATCAAGTAATGAGAAATGTTTATCAACAGAACAACACTTTTTTCATGGGACACCAAACGTGTCTTTAGTCTATTCCTATTGTAAGTTTTTTAAAAATCTTTTTCATTGGATCTTTTAAGTTATATATGACAGTAGAATCCATTTTGACATGATTTTAAGTGCATGAAATATATCTTGTTCTAATTCAATCCTTGGTACCTCTCCTTCCCTTTCCCTCCCCTTCCCCACACCCTGTTCCCTTCCCTCCACTGATCATTCTGCTATTTACCTAGAGTTTTCTTTTCCTTTTAACTTATCTTCTTGTGGATGTACACTATGGTGAGATTCACTGGGGCATATTCATATACGTAAATAGGCAAGTTATGTCAGACTCACTATAAGTTCTTAAAATTCAGACACAGGAAGTACCCACAGCAGATATTCTTTTGTACTGGCAGAAGGTGTCAGTGGCACCTCAGAACAACATCTTGAACACCTAATGGGAGATCTATCCTTGTAAAATGCACTGAATTTCTCCCCCTTGAAATTATATTGCAATGAGAAGTAAAGTTTTTCATTGGTTCCCAGAGGCCTTTGAATTTTTACTGCATCAGAAGCAAGCTTAGAAAGCCTCTGGCCTGCAAAAAACATTGCTAAATTTCCCCATGCAGTGCCAATGGCATTTATTATAGTAAGTGAGCTGTATTTGGATGAATTGTAAAAGCCTGTTTGTCTCTTCTATTGGAATATGAGTCCAATGTGGGCAAGGGTCCATTTACTATTCATTAATATTCATTTCTCTGCCCCAATAGCATTAGTTGATTTGATATTCACTGAAATGAAGAAAAGAATATTAAAGGTAAGAATGTGAGTTTCTCTTTCTATTAAACCTTTTAACTTTTGAGTACTCAATATCTTTCTAGTTTTGACCTGAATAAAGTACTAACTAGGAAAGCCAGTCAAAACTATATACTCAAGCTATTCTTTCGCATGTTAATACAGAAGGAGCAGAAGAAATTAAAGGGGTAAGTTGGCTTTTAAAAAAAAATGTTTTTGCACCTATGCTTCCAGGTGTTGGTTTGAGGTCTTCTTTGTTTCATTTGCTCCCTAACTGCACCACTGAGACTGAAATGATTATCCCTATTTTTAAACTTAGAAAACCAGGGCTCAGGGAAAGTAAGCAATGTGCTCAATTAATAAGTACGAGAATCCAGTTCCATCTAACTCCTGAGCCTGAACTATTCTATTTCCTCTTTGCTATTACAAGGGCGGTTTCTTTTTTTCTTTATTTAATTCAGGTATCATCTCTAATAGCATTATAATTTTCTGTATTAACTCTTTTCTTTAAACTTTCCAGTTAAAAGGAGACTCCAGATCTGGCAAAACAGACAAGTAGTCCCTAAAATTGGGAGTTAGAAGAAACTATGGAGCCTAGCATGGTGGCACACATCTGTAATCCAAGTGACTCAGGAGGCTGAGGCAGGAGGATGGTGAACTCGACCAGCCTCAGCAACTCAGTAAGACCCTGTTTCTTTCTAATAAAATATAAAAAAAGGGGTGGGGACGTGGCTTAATGGTTAAGTGCCCCTGGGTTCAATCCCTGGTACCAAAAACAAACAAACGAAGAAAAAACTATGGGATGAAGGCCAAGTTACTTTTTCTCTCAATGCCTCAGTGTACTATTCCACCAAAGGGAATGGTGCTTGTCTTACAGAAGGGTGGGAGAATTAAATGACATACAAACCCCAAGTCCAACACCCAGCCACAGGAAGGGTGGTGGCTGTCATTACAGCAAACTGCTTGTTCAAACAAAAAATGTAAATTATCCCCTATGCTTTAATGACAAAGAGGAACCTTGTTTAGAAAAAAAATTTTTTCCAAATACTAATGGATACTTGCCAGAGGAATCCCATTTCTCTTCACATCTGACAGTAACTCAGACCTTTATAGCTTTGTAACTGGTTTGCAATGTATTAGCTTCAATATGTTCTCTGCTTTTGCCTCTTCTGGTTACTATTCCAGTGGTTTAACTCAGTTCAAATAACTGGGTACAATAAATGCTAAATTCTATTAAGGAATACAATTGGGTAAAGGCATGTTGGAGGCAAGAGGAATAAATAAGTGGCTTATGGAGAACCCATTCAATCTATGGCACAATGGGTGTCATGCCAAGGAAATGCATCCAAATGGTTCAGATATCTGACCTGCCAGAGGCAATCTTGTTTAATGGACTAAATTAGTATTAGTTCATTCAGCAAGTATCTAAAAAGCCCTAGTGTATGCAGGGCCTGGTATTAAGCATTAAGATGTGATGGTAAATCAGAAAAGATGTGGTCCTTGCTTCCTGGATTGTATAGTCAGTCTGGTGGAAAAGATCAGCATTAAACCAGGCCAAGAATCATGAAAACAAAGGTAAAACCAAAGCTGTGAGAAATGCTACCAAGCAGAGGGATCTGGTACAGTGAAACCCCATCTGGCAGCTTCTGGCCTGGTCAGTCAAGAAGGGATTCTTGATTTGAGGTCTGAAGTACGGCCCACATGTCCACCAACTGATTAATGGGCAAATAAAATGTGGTACATCTATGCTATGAAATATTATTCAACCTTTAATAGGAATGAAATACTAATTCATGCTACAACTTGGATAAAACTCACAAACAATATGCTATGTGAACAAAGACACACACAAAAGGTCATGTAATACATGGTTCCATTTATGTAAAATGTTTATAGACACAAAGTAGATTGCTGGTTGCCTAGGGCTGGGCAGGTGGAATAGTAGTAGGGAAAGTGGAGGCAGAAGAGTCACTATAGTGAGGTAGGAGTGAGGAAAGGCTGCTAACAGATACAGTTACTTCTGGGGGTGATAAAAATGTTCTGAAGTGAGATAGCGATGATGGTCATACATCTCTGAATATACTAAACATCACTTAGTTGTATATTTTAAATGGATGAACTGTGTGGTATATAAACTGTATGTCAACAGAGCGATTTAAAAATTCTAGAAGGCTGGGAAGATGATAAGCTGAGAAACAAGGCCCTAGAATTGGAGGAAGCATGGTAAACATGGTTGGAAAGATAAAATAAAGGTCAGGCAGAATTAGGCATCTGCTCAGACTGAGGAGGAAGGAGGAACCAGGAGCACAGGGTCCTGTTTTCATGTTAATGATTTGTCTGTTCTAAGCATTAAGGGATGTTTTAAGCAAGACAACACCTTGGAGAGTTGTAAACAAGAAAGTGGTGGAGGAGGAGAAGGAAAAGGAAATGACACCAAATGTGCAATGTGAAAAGATCTTTCTGGCTAAAGTAAAGAGGACAGGTGAGAAGGGGGCATAAGACAGATGTATAGACCAGTTAACGGGTGGTGAGAATTCAAGGCAAGGGTGGAGGTGGTACTGATGGACAGAAGACAGATTAGAAAGATGTTTAAGATGTTAAATCAAAAAGACAAGGGGACAGATTGCAGCTGAAGGTAAAGATGAGACTGAATTCTTGGCTTTGAGGTTTTGTAAAAAGAGGGCTGGTGCTGGCATTCACAGGATAGAGGACACTGTAAGATAACCAAGCTATTGGGGAAGATGATGACTAGTTTTGGAAACAGAGTTCAGAGTCTTTGATATCCAAGAGGAGGGACTAGAGAGACATTTGGTTCCATGCTTCCAGAGCCCACTGGAGAGGCCTGGGCTTGAGATGTGACTTGGGGACTTACCTAAAGACAGATAGCAGAAGCAAGCATGTACATGAGCTTGCCTCAATGAGAAGACAGAGGCCCGAAGCTGAGTTTTCAGGAACCTCAACATTTTGTAGCCTGATATGATATCAGGAACCTAATCATAAGACAAATCCAAACTGAGGGTCATTCTATGAAACAATTGGCCTACAGTTGTCATCTCTGTCAAAGTCATTAAGACAGACAGAGACACTGTTCCATACGAAAGGAAACTAAAGAGATATGACAATAAAATGCATGATTCTGAATAGGACCATTGCTATAAGGATGTAATTTGGATAAGTGATCAAACTTGAATTGGATCAAAGGATTTGAGGTTTAGAGGGTTGTATTGTACATGTGCAGATGACTCCCCAGTCCCCTTGCACACAGGGATGACCTATTGAAGTATTCCAGGTGATGCAGCATGAGGTTGGCAACTTACTCCCAGATGATTCAGAAGAAAACCAAGTTTTTGGTACCAGTCTTGCTACTTTTCTGTAAACCAAAGGGCACGACCCATTGGAGAGGAAGAATAGATTATAGAAAAGGAATAATCAGTTCATGGTGAGCAGATCCTGAGAAGGAAGAGCTATGGCGGAGGAAGTTTGACAAGTGACTTAAAATAGTCCTTGGGTTGTGTGGGAGAATGACTCAATCAGAGAAGATTGGCAGGCAGGTGTAGGAATCATCTCAGGATGGTGATTAAAGGTAAAACAATATCATGACTGCTAACCACATTCAAAGACTTAAAACAGCATTTTAAACAGATAAAGTTTATGTATCTCCAACTCAATAAACCAGTTTACTTACAAAAATAGATAATCTATACTTCATAGTGTCTTGTTCTCATTAAAGTTTTTTGGAAAAAAAAACTCAGATAGCAATTATAGAAGTATTAGAAAGATAGTTTGAAACTAGAAAAAAATGTTCAATACAATGTATGTGTGTCTATTCAGGTTTTTTCCAAAAATCTGAAATCCTACAAACTGTAATTTTTTGAGCACCATCATGATATCAGCCACAAGTGGAAATTCCAAAACTACTCTTATGTGATAGGTAATGGGTCACCATGAAAATGTAGGCACATTGAAAATATATAAAACTCACTTCAGATTGTGTGTATATGATGTATAGAAAACATAAACAAATTTTGTGTTTAGACTGTGGATCCGATCCCCAAGATATCTTTCTCTCCATATGTATGTATGAAGAAATTCCAAAATCCAAAAAGAATATCCATTTCTCCATTCTGAAACATGTATGGTCCCAAGCATTTTAGACAAAGTGTATTCAACCTATATATACATATGTATATGAATGTATGTTTCATTATAATTTTTTAAAAAAATTTATTTAAAATATTATCCTCCAAGCACTTATTTCAAGACCAACACCACAAGCCTTAGTATCTATTTACTATATAGATTCTGAACTAAATTGAGGTTATTTATGAATTATTGGACTCTTGATAGTATTTGAGCATGGAAAAGGGTAAGAAAAGCAATTACATAAAAATATTAAAGCCAAAATGTCCTTATGATATAAAGAAAAATTCTTTCTAAATATCAAAACTCAGCAAATAAGATATTTCTCACAGTGTAATTTATATTCTTTCTTATTTAGAGCTCCAGGGGAAAGATGCCTTTATTTTATACATCTTCATCTAGGACCAATAATGCTCACCAGAGATAATTTGTGGATTTAAAAAAATTACTTATTTTCTTGTCTAGACAAAATGTGGACACTTTTTGGTCTGGTTTTAATTCAGATGCATGTTTGAGCTGACCCTGCTTCACAGGCTGCCAGCTTCCAAGAATATTGCCACTAAAGTCATGAAATAAAGTGTGGTCATGTTTGTATTCTAGATTTGCATGTATGAGGCAGTGAAAGATCTTCTTAGCAAATTCTGTGTAGGGGACAAACAGGGTAAGAACTAGATCCACTGGCTTTTGGAGGTGTGTATGATGTACTATTAAGTGAAAACAAATATAAATTTGTGTAGTATGATTCCAGTTCCCTACTGAGAGTGAGACCCTACACATGTGTATCTGCATACATACATCTCTACCAGCAAGGAAAAGGTGTAACCAAACAGGTGTGTTACTCCCTGGCCCATCATGATGAATGGAGCGAGAGGACAAAGGCAGAACAAAAGGAATAGCTAGAGACCTTTTCATGGAAAAGATTCCATACAGATGTTCATGTGCATTCTATAAAGATGCTCATAATTTTGTTCTTGACAGTTCTTACTTCCCTTTTGAAGGGCTGGAAGATGTTCTTCCCTCCTCCTCATTCTGCCAGGAAGGGTAGTGTTATCACTGATTACCTGGCAAGGTCTATCTCTAAAGCAGTGTCTGTCTGTGTCACAGGGAAGCAAAGACGTATTCCACATCAGCTGTGCACATCAAATCCAACACATGGTCTGCCCATGAGGAACACTTCAGTTAACTGAGTGGCTGGCAAAATTACAAGCACAGTGCTTGAAACTATACAGAATAACAAAGAAAGCCCTTACAAGTAGCTCCTATCGCTTTTAACCAATTGTGGTTAGTACTTTTATGGATCATAAAATAAGCTATAAAATGTGACCCAAACATAAGCTAGAGTAAATAGTATTGAACTGAAAAACAAAGCCACCCTGACACACACACACACACACACACACACACACACACACACACCAGAATCCTGTGAATAATGTCTCAGTGCCTTTCAGGGTATGAAAATGCATCAACGTGAGATTTGACTAAATTTGCAACCTTGAAAATTGATTTGGGGTTAGAATAATAAAAAGTTGGTTTTCAAGAAAACCACAAGACCCTAAAAACAAATCAAAACTTCCACCTGTATTTGGTAAACAGTAAACCAAAATATGCCTGTTTCATCCTTTCTGATGACAACCAGAAGGACATGATAATAACACACCCAGGTTAGACCAAGAGTGGATGTTAAAACATGTTTCATTTACAGCTAACGTCACTCCAATAAGTGAAAAGAGACAGAAGCTAAGTTTAACAAACACAGAGATTTTCTAATGCAGTCCGTACATCTATGCATTCCTACCCTAGTTTCCCAAAGAATTGTCTTCACACAAGATCATATGCTAGGGAACAGTTTTCATTAATGGACCATAAAGCAATACAAGGGATCCTTCCACAGAAGGCCACAGCACCAGCTTGGGACATTAATTAAAGAATCATTTCTTACATGTATGTCGACAGAAATGCTGCATATTTTTACAATCTTTATATTATGACAACAGTCATCATTAATTTACTGCCTACTATGTGTCAGGCACAATGCCAGGTGCTCCGTACACTCCATGGTTTTTATTCCTCAAACAACCTGCAAGGTAGGTATGAGCTTTGCTATTACAGAGGAGGAAACACATTCAGAACTGCAGTTTGCTTCATCTCACCCAGCTGTTCAAACCAAGGGCTATCAGATTCTAAAAGTCCCTACTCTCCTAGCTCTGTCCCAGGGAATGTACACATGATGATCACTAAGCTTGGAAGGGATATGGGTTCCAGGCTATGGGTACAACACAGGACAGAGGAGGTGATGGGAGCCTTCTCTGAAGCAGGAGCTACAATAGGTAAGTATACCTAGAGTGCTGAGCGTTCCTTGATCCGCAGTGTTCCATCTGTCCTGAGGATTCAGAGAGGACAGATTCTCCCCAATGATGCTTCCAGTTCAGCCCTCACTTGCAAATTAAACTCAAGAACCAAAATTTATAGCTTTATGCTGAGAAAACAAAGTTATGTTCTCAGTTGGACCCTTCAAGTTTATAAGACCTCCTGCCATTTTCTTTCTCTAAATCCATCACCAACCAAGTGAGAAAAAGGATGATTCTTTCTTTACCTCCAAAGTGACCTAGATAATAGCTCCATATAAACAAGACATTCAGCCTTCAGAGCTTATTAATTTCATACTGGGTCTTCTCTAAGTGTTATTTACTTATTCTGCTGTCCAGTTGGGTCACCACCAACCCACATGGCTATTGACTATGTGAGATGTAGCGAGTCTAAATTCAGATGTGCAGTAAGATGTGCACAAGATTTTAAACACTTATTGTAGCAATAGTGTAAAATATCTTAATTATTTTACTGGTTATATAATAAATAAAAATATTTGGGATATAATAGTTTAAATAAGACATATTATCAGAATCTCACCTATTTCTTTTTCCTTTTTTTAAGTGGTCATTAGAAAAATTTTCAGTACAGTTCTATAGGACAGTCCTATTCTGGAGTGAAGCCATGTCAAAAGTACTTAAATTCGGCTAACATTCTAAATCATATATAGGTGGCTTTTGTTTTAATTCTAGAAATCATGTGTAGGTTGTGGTTTTAATTCTGGAAAGAAATGTATTAAAATTGTAGCTGTGTTAAATCCTTGGTAGACTGAGATTTAGGGGGAAGGATGAGAAAGTAGGTGGGATTGAAAGAAAGAGTGAAAGCAAAAAAAGAAAAAAGAAAGAAATATCAAGCATTTTTTAAAAATGTGATTCTTGGTTTGTTTGGTGGCATAAACTGTTTCAAAAGAATGACAGCAGCAGGCTAGAATCCAGTTTCTTCTTAATTCATAAGGTTGCCAACTACAGTATATGCAGAGGCTCCTTTGGACCTTGGCAGTGACTGCATTGCCAATCACTCAGCTGATCACTTGTGAATGGTAACTATAGCTCACCACTGCTCCCACTTAAAACCATGACATCTGTCCAAGAATCACAGCTTACCAGTCAGGGAATATTTATGTGATATTTATTGTTTGTGAAGAAAACCCTGGGGAACTGCCAGTAGGGAGGGTTATTTATCAATTTCTCCTCCTTCAAGTTTAAATATACTTGAGATCCGGATCTAAAGGATACTTTGCAATCATTTGGAACTCTAATGTGTGAACATAATTTGGCAGATTGGTCAAATTCAAGAAAAAGACCCTTTTAATTTTAAAAGTGAGAGGGAGGGACCCCTGGTTGATTCCACTAAAGACATAGACCAAAAAAGTCCCCTCAAGGAAGTAGCATTACATACTTAAAAAAATTTATTTGAAGTCAGCCAAGAAAAATAAAGTAAAACCATGGAGGGAAGGCTGGAATTTCAGTTTCTGGAGATTGTACTTCCTGATGTTATAAAAATAAAAGTTAAATTCAGAAAAATTTAACTCTGAAGCTAGCATTGCCTAAAACACAATAGAAAATATTTAACTATGTGCATATGTTTGTACACAAACAGAAATAGATATAAACAGACCTTAATTAGCATTGTAGACTTTAATTATCTTTGTACAGTAATTGGGAATGGTTTTGTTCTGATTTATTCCATAACGCTTACTGTGTTCTGTTAACAACTAATTTTTTCCCCCTCACAGCCCGTAATAGAAGGCTTTTACTGCATACTTTATTGCATCTGCTTCTCATTTAATGACCATTGTTCTGGTCTGTCAGAGCGAGCGGCTATACAACTTCCCAAATCTGCAAGATTAAGCAAATATTTTGACAATGCTTAGATTTTTTTCTTTCTTTTTCAATGGAATAACAATAAAAAGAATTTTTACTTACCCACACAATGTTAGGGGAGTTCTTAATCGAAAGACTAACGTGGAACGGAGCAGCAGTTAAATGTACCTTGTGGCAAAACGCATCATGTGATTTTCTGTCCCATTTCACTTCAGAGTCCTAAGAATTCTACCTGATCCACACTATTGGGGTTGCAGGATACATTCCTGGACTGGCAGTCTGGGGACCCAGGGTCAATCACCTAGAGACTTCCACCATGACAAGCTTCTAGAACAATATAGAGGCCTTCTGCTCAACTTGAAAGGCTCAGGCAGATAAGCTGAATGAGAGTCATCTGAATAGACACAATATCATTTTTCAGAATGGTCATGCTATTCATACGGTTGTAATCCCACTGATGCCAGGGATCATGACTCTCCCCATACAAAGTGGGAGAACATATAAGAATAGCATTCCTAAGAGAATGGGGAGAGAAAGGGAAAGTGGGATGAGGAGGTAAGGAGAAAACCCATTCAAAAATAAGCACTCATTAATTCCACAAGTAATGTAATGGTAGGAGGCAGAAGATCAACCAACCAAAGCATGAAATAGAAATGCACGCAAAGAGGCAAAGACAGCCCTGGCATGTAGAAGATACCATGGCTGCCACTCGGATGAGGAAAAGGAGTGGAGAATGCAAGTCCTTAAAAGAGACAGCTGCTGACTTTCAGAGTGGTTTGGAAACCAAGTTATAGAAAAATGACTGGGAACAGAAAAGCAAGGTGAGAGCAAGGACTGGATCAACTCAGCCGGGTAAGCCTCTTAAAACGTTCAGGTGGGGGCCTCTCCATGGAGGCTGAACCAGCTAGGGAAAATTTCTGTAAGCAGGCACTTGAAGCAGCCAGAATCCTGCTAGAAAGACAAGAGGAGGAGGGGCTAAAGGAGACATCAGCAAAGAGAGAGGAAGAAGCAGCAATGACGGCCTGCTGCCATTAGACTGCTTCAGATCTTGGCTTGCATTTACTATGGAGGGAAGGACAAAGCAAGATATGCACTTCAGGAAGCTCAAGTGCAAGGTCGTGGGGTTCTTTTGGGAGCCACAGGCAAGCCTCTTGTGCTTGGGCAGGAGTCCTGTGCAGTATGCCTTCAGACAACCCCTTTGCAGATGAGTTTCCTGGACTGTTCCATCTAAACTTAGCGCAAATAAAACAAAAATCCCCAAACTTTGACTTAAAGGTAGTTGACTCAAGGAATGTCTCCCTAGAGCAGAGATTTATAAAATCATGGCATTAAAATCATTTGTCCCTCCTGCTTTCAAAACAAGAAAAAACAAACAAACAAACAAACAAACATCAAAGCCCCTTGAAGTACAGAGCAGAAAAGAACATGGTGCAGATTTGTTGGCCTTAGTCAAAAGAATGCGATCAGCAGTCTTGGGATATTTGCATGTTTAATACCCATTGTAGCTGATTTTGATAGAGGTGGTTCAGGAACTAAATTTTGAAAACCACTTGTTAAGGGGCAACATAATAAATAGTTTAAGTGTGGGATTTGGAGTCAGACTACAGGGGTCCAAATTTCAGCTCTACCACTTCCTGGATGTGTGACCTTAGAAAAATTACTTAGCTTCTCTGTGCTTAGTTTCCTTATCTTCAAAATTGGATATTGGTAGCAATGTGTGAGAGTTGGAAAATATGTAAGTATTTACTGCAGCACCAGGCCTGTGGGAAGGGCTCAAAAACTGTTAGCTGCCATTAATAGTGGACTCATCCAAAAAGTGCCTTCATCCAAAGTGACTCATCCAAAAGTGCCTTCAAACCAGACTAAATTTGGAAGGAGGGGTAAGCAGATCCCAACTAAACAAATGAATGAATGCCACTAAGCATCAAGTTGAATTCTTATTAGGTTTCCTCCCACCATCATTTCAGCATGGTCAGCACGTCTAGAAGCCATATAAACACGCAATACAATAGGAAGCTCCTATAGCGCAGTATTTCCTAACAACCCTCTTGGGCACAGACACAGCTTAGGGCAAGAGTCAAAGTAACTGAGCTCCAGGGCCTTGCTTTGTGGGAATCCCATTAAACACCAGTCTGGGAAGAGATGACCTTGCAATGCAGATCCAGTTAATTCAACTCAACAAGCATTTATTGAACCCCCATGATGCATCAGGAGCTCCGACAGATGCTGAGGAAGATACCAAGAGAAACACGAAAATGACCCTGTCCTCAAGGAGGTCACATCACAACCCAGAGGGCGAAAGAGATACAAGCACTTTGAATGCCAGGTTGCCAGAGATGAATGCTGTAATAGAAGACAGAAGAACACCATGTGAATGCAGGGGGGGCAGTAATCGACTCTGAAGGGGGCAGGGAGGAAGGGCTTCCCCGAAGAGCAGACAGAGCATGCCATCACGAAGTATCAATAAGGCAGATCTATGAAATGGTTGAATGACTTTCTCATTCATGGAAACAACCCAGAAGAAGCCTGAGGGACCATCCCTGTCTCCGCATTACCATGCGTATGCTTAAGATCGGATTAAATGTTTGTGGTTATTGGAATATATCACATTTAAAAAAACAAGTATGAACATTTATCTACTACTCCAGTATTCTTCACAGAGAAAAAGGATCCTGAAACGCTTCTCTTTTTCCAAAGCAACCTTCCAAGTTAGTGAAAAAATCAGAAAGGCAAATTCCCGGATGTATCACAGAGTAGTTGGCCAAACCAGAACCCTGAAAAGGCCTGAGATAATTTGTTTTATGTAGCAGTAAGATAATCTGCAGAGTATTTTCTCCCTTATGTCTGCTGGCCTCTTTCTACCTGACTACTAATAATTTCTTTAGACCAGCACAGGAAACAGGTATTGATCACAATAAACCAATGAATCCACAAACACCTGCTACAGCAAGTTCTGGTCTCCATGGAAACCCTCCAATAGAACCAATCTGAATTCAATTTCAGAAGTAATGAGAGCAGATAATTTTACACTCAATCAATCACTGTCAGCCACTGTTACCAGCCAATCAGTCATTATGTCAGTCAGACACACTCTCAACAAACTTCTTCTGTGGCATGGTCAGATGAGAATGTTTTGACATCCAGAAGCAACATGATCAAATTGGCTCGTGTTTCCTGGCACAATGCCAAAGACACCCAACACATTGTATTTGCAAAGGCAACAAACAGGCCAACCCAAATACATTGGTAGTTGGAATATTCTAGGCAACAATTTCAATAATTGTTATGGTACTGATGACAAAGAAGTACTTTGGACCCACAGGTCATATAGTTTAATCCACTCCATCCAAAAGAAAGAGAGCACCAGAGGGGTAAAAAGCTGCCCAAAGCTGCCCAGCAAATTCGTGGAAAACCCAAGACTAAAACATGAGTTTTCTTCCAGTTCATAGCTTTTCCAGGATGTCATTCTGCTGTTATTCAAGGTCTTCTTTTTAGAGGTAAGAGGATAGCAACCCTTGAAGGGTAGGTCCAATTCTGACCAGAGAGCCAGAGTCTGTAGGAGACTCACAGGAGATACTAGGACCTGTGCTTTGGGGTCAACTTGAGCCTCTTGCTGTGGGGTTAGTCTTTCCTTGGCCAAACACAACTTCTGGTTTCTAAGGGGGAACAAGAAACTTTCAAATATTACCAGGCTACAAAAATCATTATTTTTCACGAGTTTAGGGCAGTATTATAAAAAACACATGGATTGAATTTCCCTAAAACTGCACAGGAGGAGGAGGTAAAATTTGAAAGGGAAAATCTTCAAAAATACATTTTGGCTCTCATCAACCCTAAATATCAAAAAAGCCATTTTGGAATTGTGAAGAGCCTGAAAGGTATTTGGTTTAACGACCCCATGTAGATACAGGTTTAGTTCTGGATGTCCCAGGTACTCTTCAGATTCCTCTGTATTTTCTTTAAGGGCATCTTTGTTCGTGTTCTGTTTTCTTGTGTACTGCACCATTGTTTGACCCATTTCTTAGAGAGACAGTTTTCTGAGGCGGACATTTATATCCTTTCTTTGTAAAGTATGGTGGTTCCTAAACATCAGTGTGTATGAGAACCTACCGGAGAGTGCTTAACAGTCCAGGTCCCCAGCCACCTCTGGAGCTCTCACTCTGCAGTTGGGGTTGGTGAGGAGGAATCTGCCTTGGTAGTCAGGAGCCCAGGAATTCAGATGTACTTTCTCTGCCAACCACCTTTGGAAAACCTTGGTAACTAACACTATTTGGCACAGGACTTGGGTCATTTTTGGAGGGTTGGTTTTGCAATCACATTCCTCCCCAACCACTTTCAACTTCATAAATTGTGTGTGGCACCTGTATCATAAGAACATAATTGTAATGGCCATGATCACAAGCTTTTATTCATTTAGGGCCATTTTCTATGAGCTGTGAGTAGGCTTTACCTATTAAAAGGAGGTGGCATGTGGGGCACCCTCATCTATCCCATTGAAGTTGGTCAAAGGCAAATGAGATAGAAAAGCAAAACAAGAATATGGGTTCAAGCCTGAGATGAGACAAGAAATTCCCCCAAGGACCTTCTGGCAGCTTGAACATGAAACCCTTGCTCCATTTCACAGGCCCTCCACTCTAGCTGTTTATGTTACCTTCTTGCAGCAGACTCATCTGGCTTTTTATGTCAGTAAAACTGATCCTTTCCTGCCTTTCCTTCTTGGCTTGATTTCTGTCTTTGAATTATGTGTTCCGAACCTGTGATGGGCCTTGGAGTATGTGTAAATGATAATAAGGATTTGTGTGCACTTGGGGTGGAGCACACATGAAGGACAGATGCAGTTTTACTTTCTTTTTTTTGGCCATTGTGTCCCCTGAACATGGTTCAGTGCCCAGGACATAGTAAGTACGTAACAAATATTTGTGCAGTAAGTAAAAAGAATGAAAGGACAACTGGATGATTGACAAAATTTCACCTGCCTGGATGAGCTAGTTCAAAAAGATCCACCGTGTAGAGTGTTAACTTACAACCACTCATTTTTGTCCATGGTTGTTCTTATTGATAAAACTCTTGGCTAGGTGTTGTTTACTCCACAGAAACCAAAAGCAAATACAGTATTTTAAACATGCTTTGTAGTACCAGTTATCAGACAGTTTTTTCTTTGCAGTCTACAGCTCATTTCATTTTTGATATGACTTAAATGAAAATATACCTGGAAGCCAGAATAACTCATAGACATTAGAGGGCCAGGAGGAATCAGGAAGAAGGATCGAAATTTAAACCACACACACACACACACATACCTCGCCAGGGTATTTTGGGACAAATCCTCCAGATGCCTATGCAAATTAAGTCAACTTGAAAAGCTCTCTTGCTGTAATCATGACCATCATGGCAGGCTCTGGGCCTCCATGTGTCATTCAGATGCCATAGCATCCTTGGGAAGTTTGCTTATCTCACTGGTGGGCTGTATGGCCACATGGCAGTAATGTCAAAGAATATAACTTTAAAATTCCCCTGAAACAAGCCAACTAAGAAGGGATGAGCTCAGTGAGCTACAGAGATGCTTCCCATCTTGGTAGAGGGAAGGAGGAAGGGAGAAGGGGAGGCAGGGAGGTAGGGAGAAGAGAAGAATATTTGTTGAGCATTGCATGAAAACCTGGCACTACACTGAATTCTTCACACATAGGACCCCATTTGCTGCTTTCTGAATTTCCAGGAGGCAGGAATTAGCATGCTGACTTTATAGATGAGGGAATTCAGGTTCAGCGAGGTCCAGGCCAGTGGCCAAACAGCTAAAGAACAATAAAGCTGGCACTAAAGTAACAGCAAATATTGACCAAGGGCTAAATGTCAGCCACTGTTACAAGCGTGTTAACGATTAACAGAACTCTCATTTCAACCTTATGAAGTAGGTGCCTCTCTTCCCTGTTTTGAATCCACAGAACAAGCACAGAGAAGCTAGGTAACTTATCCAAGGAGTCACAGCATGTAAATGGCAGAGCTGGGGTTGGAGCCTGGATGAACAGTTTTGCACCCTAATCTTAACTACCACATCCAACCATCCTCTGTAATAGGGTCTAGGTTGGCCTTTCTCTAAGGGTCATGTCCTTTCCAGGGTGCAACTTTGATTTTATTCTCTAAAGAAAACAAAAAAGGTAACCCCAACAACAGCCTGTGAGATTCTTTTTCCGGCACTATAATTTCTGTGCCTAGGTCATGAACACAGACACCATGTGTTCATAATTAAAGTGACCATATGATTCACTGTGCAAAAAAAGCCTCAACCGGGAGTGAAAGAGGGCACTCTTTGTGATGACCCAAGGTCAACAGCCACAACCTGGAGCTGCTCCAGCAGAGTAGGGATGCCCGGCCGCCCTGGTCCTAAGGGTTCTGCGTACACATGATTAGCCACGGTGGCTGCAGACACATTCCGAGAAGATCAGCTGTGCTGCAGAGGTGAAACTAAATCCTGGACCCTGGCTGAGCCCATCTCTCTTCCCGCCCCAAGAGCTGCTCTCCCTAACACACCATCCCTAATTTGTTTTTTTTTTTTTCCCCAAAGACTGTGCATAATTGGTCAGCCACGAGAGATTAATTTGTACGGAGCTGGCTGGGCAGACATGTGATAGCTCAATAGAGGTGCACGGCCCAGCAACTTCTCCGTGGAAGCCTCCCACCTCCCCTCCGCCTGACATTGGCCCTTCTCAGCCTGCTTCTTTGGGAGCTTCTGGCCAACCCCTGCCTGTATGCACCTCGTTTTTTCCTGCCTGAAGGAACGTGAACTTGCAGTTTTCAGGTTTCCTCACGGACCATTTTCTTTTGGAAATGGAAACACTAGAAAAGAGACTCTGACTCTCCACTTTAAAGCAATGCAGGAAAGAGGGAGCGGGCTGCACGACCCAGTGATGGTGATGGTAACACTTCCAAAAATCCCAAGGGGGTTTTAATAGGTGATCTCAATTTTCTCAAGCTTAAGTGGCTGGTGTAATTATCATTCCCATTTTTGAGACGGAGAAACTAAGACTTACAAAATCTAAAAAAATCTGCCTAAAGTCCTCTGTAGGTAATTTGACCCCAGGGCCAGCACTTCATCCAGGGTGCCTGGACATGCAGAGGCACACACTGAACCCCGATGACAGCAGGTGAGACGATGGGGACTGGAGAGTCTACACCTCCCTGCTCACCTCAATGAAGACTTCTGCTCCGTTCGTGCTCCTTCTCCAGAAAATATTTACCTGTCAAGAACTTTATAAAAACGGAATAAAGAGAAGGTCGAAAAACTACGTAAACTAAGTCGTGCTATGTAGGTATTAACTGCCGTCACTACAAGAGTCCTTAAACTCTATTTCAGAAAATATTTTACTCTAATAGAGCAATTTAACACGTGGCCACCAGGCACAACATACGGGCACATTCCAGCTCACCATGGAAATGCGCCGTGGCTGAGGTTCACACATGTCATAAACCTCACGGAGTAACTGCATTTGCTGCTTTCCAATATCCTGTTGATGAGGACACAGTATCTCCTAACATACTCACAGAAGCACTGAGGACAGGGGCTGGGGTCTAGGGAGGAGGGCAGGAAGCCAGGAAGCAAAAGAACATTGTTGCTTCAAGTCTTATAACCTGGCCCTTTTCTCTGACTGGCTGGCACTATGGGGGGACACAGTGACTTCAGCACCCTGCACCCTGCTCTAGTTCCTTGCTCTCATGTCCCTGGTACAGTAACAGCCTGGAGCATCAAGAGAACATGCTACAACACACAATTAAGAATTGGTTACCAGAACTAAGCTGTGCTCAGAGGGTTTGACATCAGAAATAAACCTGAAACGAGCCACAAAAATGGGCTAAGGTGCCTTCTGAATGCCCTCCTAACTCACCTGCAGGACTTAAAGAGATTCCATTTTAATGAAGGAGGATGAGATAGAAAGGAAATCTGAGTATCCCACAAGCAAATGGCTTCCTCAGATAGGAAGAACTTGTGCTTAATCAATTCACAATACCTAAGCCATGGAACTAACCTAGATGCCCTTCAACAGATGAATGAATAAAGAAACTGTGATATATATACACACAATGGAATATTACTTAGCCATAAATAAGATTGAAACTTGCCAGTAAATGATGGAACTGGAGGCTATCATGCTAAGTGAAATAAGCCAATCCCAAAAAAACCAAAGGCTGAATGTTCTCTCTGATATGCAGATGTTGACCCACAACACGTAGGGGTGAGGAAGGAGTGGAGGTTGACCAGATTGAACTGGGCAGGGGGAATAAGGGAAAGGGGGGGTAAGAAGGGGAAAGATAGTAGAATGAATAGGACATAACTTTCCTTTCTACATATATGAATACATGACCAGTGTAACTCCACTTCATGTACAACCACAAGAATGGGAAGTTACACTCCATGTATGTATGAAATGCCAAAATATACTCTATTGTCATGTATATTTAAAAAGAACAACCAATAATTAATAGTAAAAGAACCTGTGCTCAAGTCCTGCGATTTCTACTTCATCTTTTCACAAGGGGGTGGGTGGGCAGTTAGCTGGTTTCAGATTCGTGTCTTTGAGGTTGCTTCTCATACAAGGAGACCACAGGTCCCATCACTGGTGTGCCAGGTCCCTCAGTGGCACTTTCTGCTCCTCTGAGAGTCATTTCCCTGAGTCACGCAGCCATGAGGCATCACCTGCACCCCATTGCTAAATACAGTAGCCCTAGCCATGTGTGGCCACTGAGCACTTGGAGGGTGGCTAAGTCCAACCTAAAAGGTGTTGCCAATGCAAAATAGCACTGACTGGAGACCATGCAAACAGCTCGATAATTTTTGTATTTAACACATGCCATATTTCCACTGGACAGCGCTGGTCTTGACCCTCGCCAGCTGTGATGCACTCCATGGACCAGGAGCGTTCATATCAACAGGGAGTTCACAGGGAGTGCAGCATCTCAGGCTCCCCCCACACCTGCTGACTCAGAATCTGCATTTTAACAAGACACCCAGGTGCTCTGCATGCACATTGACATTCCAGAAGCTCTGCCCTAAGGCTTAAAACCTTGCTAGGCACAAAAGAGGCACTTGAGAAATATTTGGTGAATGAATAAATGAGTTATGCCTATGAAAGGAGCACACATGGGACACTTGGGGAAAGGGTAAAGCCTGTCCCTGACTCTTTCTTTAGCTCATTAATATTGATGTGCTCATCATATTAATCATCTTTCATCTTGGCAGGCCCATAGCATCAGACTTTGGGAGAATGTGATCCTTGAAAACACAAAGGAACAGGTTAGAAATTCAGAATCCTGAATCCTGGGTCTCCTCTCAGGATCTACTAATTCAGAACTGAGTTATAAATAGATTTTCAGGTGCCCCATAAGCAGACCAGTGTCTGAAAGGTCAGGGTGTATGGGATAAGTCTCTTAGTCAATATGGGAGCAAAAAGTCTAGGAACAGGACAGAAGGGGATCAGGTGGGTACACTGGGTAGAACTGCTTCTGCTGGGGTTATAAGAACTCAGCTCATCCAAGGAGAAGCAGCAGGTATAGACAGGTGTCAGAGCAGGACAGGCAGAGCAGAGAACAAGGCCAGGGCAGGCCAGGGCTAGAGAAAGGCAGGCCTGAGGCACATTGCAGGGTCTGGCAAGTCAAAGACCTGACATGAGACAGCATGCATCCCAGCACTCCATTTTACTCCTTTATCAATCCAAAATCCTCAACATAAATAGAGAGTCTGATCATGTCAGCTATACATACATATAAAGTTGCCAGGCATGTGGCACATGCCTGTAATCCCAGCAGCTCAGGAGGCTGAGGCAAGAAGATCACATGTTCAGAGCCAGCCTCAGCAACTTACAGAGATCCTAAGCAATTTAGCGAAAATTTTAAAAATGACAAAAATAAAGTGGGCTTGGGATGTAGCTCAGTGGTTAAGCACCTCTGGGTTCAATTCCTGGTACCCTCCCCCCCAAAAAAAAAATCATATAAAGCCAATTTTGATTTATTAATCCAGAAACAGATGCCCAGGGAAGAGGATGGCATGTCACAGCATCCATTGTCTCTGTCTCCTGACACTCAACCCCAGATACCCACAACCTGCACCTTGTTATCAGATTAGAAAGAGAAAGGGCTGGAGTCTGGGGAACAGAAGAAACAGCTGAGATGGAGGAGTCATGGATAGTTGAGGAGATATCAGGAGAGCCAGGTCCTGGAGCCAGGTCCTATCAGACACTGTGTGCATGGGAGAGGGAGGGAGGAGAAGGGGAGAATATAAAGGTGTGTCTTAAATAAATTTCCTTTTTAATTAGCATGAGGAAGAGAGGAGTCTATGTATGGCCAAAGGACATTGAAAAACAGGATGGCCCTTAGGTGAGCTCAACTTCCTCTACTCCATTCTGGCAAAACAGTCAGCTCTTTCTTAGCTCTGACAATTGTCCTGGGGGCTAAGCCTCCAGGAGAGGTTGTGCGTAGAGCCAGCAGTTTTCTGTGAATTGGGAAGCGTCTCATGAAAAGCAAGGTAGGCTTTAGCCATATGGAACTCAACGTCACAGTCATCCTGCTTGCTACCATGCTGGAGCAGCCTGGAGTTTAACCTGTGTGATCCCAAGTTAGTCACTAAAGGTACCCATGCTGCAGGGAAGATGCCCCCAACCCCCTACATCACCAGCAGGGGTCCTGGGCCAGCTGTTGCTCAATGAGGAAATCAAAAACCCCAGCTGGATTGGGAGAGGTATTACCCTGCAGGACCCAGGACTGAACCAAAGAAAGGAAGCCAGACTCGCTGCCAGAGGGACCACAACAGGCCTTCAACAGAGGGAAGTTGGTGTGAACTCTTCTGGCATGACCTCCAGTTCAGGTGATTCTGACTTTGAGGCTGCCTGGATGAAACATGAAGTCTCTCAGAGGAATTCAGAGTCATTCCCCTGCCAAAAGCACATTCTGTCAAATGCAATTGATATTTGCGAACTCAAGACCCTTCTTTAAGTGTATCTTTTGCTCAAAATGGTGCTCCCAACTGCTGGGGCTATGTGACACGCTCATCTTAGGCATGTTTTGCTTTCCATGGGGCAGCCAGTTCCACTCTAGGCACCTCTGGTGTGGCACCCATGAGAATTTTCTTTTCATTCTAGAAGGCGTGGGGTTCTCCAGTCTGCTGAGAAGTGGCACCATGTACCTTGCCCTGGCAGCACAGAGAGTCTTCTTGGATGCCACCAGTGAATGGTGGCATTCCGACTATCCTGGTGATCAGCACAGGGACTTGAGCATTCTCTCTTCCAGGCACAGGCACATGGCCTGGGTCCCCTGCAGGAAACTCTTCCACACAGGACTAGGCAGTAAGGCAGGTTTACCAGGAGATTGTGTCTTGACTTTCAAAGGATTTCTAAAGAAAGACAACTTTTCTCATTTTTTTATTCACAGTTTTCCAGAAGAGTCAAACAACAGGGCTTAAGTTTTTGCAAGTAGAAAGGAATAACAATAACATTAAGACCATAGAAGTGCCTCAGGAGGGCTGGGAAGCAGCAGCCTTGAAGTGTTCTCTTCCTCTTCCAAACAGCAAAGGGAACATCTCCTTGGAGTATCTCTCCCCTCGTTCTCAAGAAATAAATCAGAATGAGGATGTTGAGAATGGTTAAAAAAAAAAATCAACAAAAATCTGAAGCCTCTGTCTCTTTTTCGAGGACAGAACAATCCTAACCAAGATATGTTCCAAGAGAGATGAAATGGGCAACTTTAAAACTCCCCAGCAGGCAGAAGTGATTCATGGGTTTATTTAACCAGGTATTTAGATGTGGCTTTGGGAAAAAGCCCACACACTTGAGAGGCTGCTGGTGGTACCCTAACAAGCGTGCAATCTCAGTGCTCAAAACTGCACAAAGATCCATCTCCTCACTTAGAGCTTCACAACTTCTTCCCTTTAAACTCTATTTAAAACTACACATCACAATACTTTCAAGTGAGATTATGCCATGTTGCTGGTTAAATCCAGTCCAGGTCCACTTGGTGTGTTCTCTACAAGCCTGATAACTTGTTCCCAGGTCATCCAATTTCACTCACCCCGTGCCCACTGTATCCCACAAAAGCTGAACATGGTACCCTGGTGTCCTCTTTCTGGTGAGCCAGGACCTGAGACATCAGAAACTTGGCCAGGTAGCAGAGGAGAGGGAGGCACATATGCTCCAGAAGCAGGGTCTCCATCTTCTGTGAAGAATCATGCAGAAGGGAGAACAGATCCTTGTTCCCAGGTCTCCTCCTGTCCTTGCCCCAAATCTCCTCCAGGTGATCACTGCCCAAAAGCCAGTGAGCATCATGGCTCCAGCAGCCAGCCTCTTCCTGATTATTCTGTTTGATAGGGAAGCTCTGCTGGCAGATGCAGTTTTAGAAATTTCATAAGCTTGGGAATAAAGACTTGGATGTCAATTCCAGCAGGGCCCATATAGAATTGCTTCTGAACATTTCTAGTCTGAGTGGGAAGTTCAGGAGGAGGTTTTCAAGAGGTGCTGGCAGGAACACAGGACTTGGGCTTCTTACTTACAGTTTTCTTGACTTAGGAATCTACTCTTAAGACACCTGCCATTTCTTGGACTTCATGAGAGCAAGACCTGCTTCTGGTCCCAGATATAGCCATGAGCCATCCTGCTGTCAAGCACAGACCCACCTGACCCTTCCTCCACAGATACTTCCACATCAGAGTTCCATCATGTAGACAAACCTCCACCCACAAATCCTTACATTCAAAATAATGCCAAGAAGCAGCCACTCCAAGTAGTTCCCCCACTGGGTGTCCCTCAGGGTCTGAAAACCGTCATGTTCCAGTACCACATCTGCTCAAGTTGACTGGACCTGAGATCCTGGTGGCTGGGTATTTTCAGAAACTGCAGAGAGTTCTCTTGCCACAATTCTCCTGTCGTCGTCAAAAGCAATTACGTGTTTCAGATGATGGAAAGCACTGTCATGAAAAGCTGGCACGGCAGCCAAGGAGACAGATGTATTAAACCACACGACTCCTAAGAACTCCCACTCACGTTGGGACTTGACAGAGATGGGCATTGTGATAGACCTTTCTCCAACATCCTCCCATCCACACTTCATGCACAAGGCTGGTGCTGATGAGCTGCTAAATTCTTCCAGTGGACAAACACAACATTGCCCAGGTCAATTATCATGCAAGTCCACGTCCTTGAATGACTACTTCATAAATGCAATTTAAAAATATGGTTGGTTTGATTTTAGAGAATTCACATAAAAAAAAAAGCCAGCATTTCTGACTGGTGATGGGAAGAATACTGATCTGCAGGGTATTTATTAATTGATATGCTATGAAGAACTCATTCCACAAGCAGCAATTGTATTTCAACACAGTTAAAAGTGTTTCTTAACTGCAGGACTTCTCAGAGCTTTTAATACGGTAACTAGGGTTGTGAAGTTAAATTAGTCAACTCTGTATCCAGAAAACTCAATGATTTTGACAACAAAAACAATTTTCCAGAACCACGCTTTTTATCCTTCTTTATAGCTGGGGTTGGAAAACCACTGTCCATGGGGTCTAGTCCACCCACTGCTTGTCTCTATCAATAAAATTTCCCTGACACATAGCTAAACTCACTCATTCACCTACTGTCCATGACTGTTTGCATGATGCAAGCACAGAGCTGAGAGAAGTGAGGCAGGTGCTGCAGGGCTCACACAGTCTGGGACAGTTCACTCTCTGGTCCTTTGCAGAAGAAATGTGCAAGCCCCTGCCCTTGTTGTACAGTGTGGGGACCCTACTCCATCCCTGGTGTCAATATTTCTAATAGAGGGCTAGGGGTATAGCCCAATGATAAGACACGTGCTTAGCATATGCAAGTCCCCGGGTTTGATCAGCAGTACCAATAATAATGATATATAAAATCTCTATCAAGTTTCTTAACATTGAGAAACTTTCCATAGTTAGAATGTTTTCAAATAACTACACCAAATAATTCTTTTAAAATATCTAGACAATAAAGTAGAAAGACACTGCTATTTCGTGTGGTCTCTGTCTTCAGGGACTCACGAGCTAGGTGAAAGGTACATATGTGACAAAAAGAACCCAAGGCAAGGGTGACGGCTAACAGGCAGTCTAAGCTGCAAGGGCAGGCAGCACAGCACGGTGGAAAGCACACAGGGGTGCAGAGGAGGCCAATATGTGCGGTTTAGGCCAAAAGAGTTCGGTGTAGTCTTGGCTGTGACACTTTCTCCTGTGGTAACGGTGTTTTATTGAGCACCTGCTATGTGACAGGCACTGTCCCAGTTGCTTTACGTGAAGAATTCTTTGAATGTTCATCACAATGAGGCAGGTACTATTATCTCCCAGGAAATTGAGTACTTGGCTGATTAGCTTACCAAAATAAAGCATGTGTCAAGAAAGAGGTGAACAAGGACCCAAACAAGCATGTGGGATAGGTGAGCACTGTGTGGTACTGACTCCTTGCTTACAATGAGATCACTTAACCTCTGCACTTCCCCAGAGGTGGCAGGGTGTCATGGCATACTCAACTCACAGAAGCAGAGGAGAAGGCAGTGTTCCTAAGCACTGACACTCAGCCCTTGTTTGCTGACTGGGGAACCACTCAGAGAATCCCATGGCAGGTATTTCTGGAAGTGGGAAGGCTACTGTGAGCTGGTGTGCTCCTTAAGAAGGTTGCCTCTGAGCTGGGTCTGGCAGCATGTCAGAAGGGAACAAGGCCCATGGCACTGGGGTAAATAAAAAGTGATATTGCCACACCCTCGACTTGGAAAGAATCAGAAAGAATTTTGAAAATATTTACTACACTCATATTTTGGAGAGTGGGAGGTAGGGCCGGGACGGGGGAGAGAGACAGGCATACTGATCACAGAAGGAAAGCTGAGCTCCTCTGCAGCAGCCTGACAGGACAAACGATGCGCGTGGTGACAGACCCTGGTGCACAGCTCCTGTGTCTCCTGGAGTCAGTCCAGCCACTCTCCCCTGCAATCCTTCACTGACCAGAATGGCCTGTACTGGCACCTTCTGGGTGGGGATCCTATCAGTTACATCAAAGCAGCCCACAGCAGTTACAAACATGCTTCATGAGAATAATACACCAGGGCAGCTATGCCACCTAGTGATGCTCAGATGTACTGTTCTTATCCCAAAGCCTGTGGAGAGGCTTTAGGGAAGCCTGGAGTTCACTATTTCTGGCCCACAGTTCCATGAGCAGAAGAATCGAAAGCCTCAGTCTGGGTTTCAAAACATTTCTTAGGGCTGCACTGACCATTCCCCATGAGCCTCGGGGAGACGTGAGTGACTTCACGCCAAGAGGGAGCAGTCCAACTCTGAAACAAGCATCTCCGCACTCTGCCTTCCAGTGGAGATGCCCATATCTTCTTGTGAATGCAATAAACTGCTGCTGTTGTTATTATTGAATAGCCTGGAAGTTTTGTGCACACAGAAACTGCTGCTTCCTGAAATAAACAGAGGTGCTATGATCAACCATCAGAAACAGGGGACATGGGGTGCTTGATGAAGCTCTGTCCACCATCCCAGAGTGGCAAGAGCTGGAGGTGCCAATCATGAGTGCCATGTAAGTGTAGTATATGCACACAGAGAATGATGAGTGTTTCATTAGCTGGGACCAGGGGGGAAGGGAAGGGCCTTTCATGCCTTATCAATATTGAGGAGAGACTGATCAAATCAGACTGAACAGTTTGATTTTTGTTGTCGTCGTTCTACATCTCAGATCCCTTGGTCTGCTGAGTAGCTCACACTCAGGAGTCTGGATGGCAAAGTTGCACACATAATACTTTCCATCCTTCAGATGACTGCAAACGGCAGCAGTTCCACAAACGCGGCTTTCAACCGTGGTTCTAGAATCGGACCTTGCTCAGATCCTGAGCTATGAGATCTGCTTTCCTAAGGCAGGCAGGCATTGGTCCAGGAGAGAAATGGAGGGAGAATGACATTGATCAGATTGTAGTTTCTGAAAATGGATTTGCTTCATTGATCAAAGACAGTCTGTTTTTACACATCATCACCCATTCTGTGGGAAATAGTCCAGATATTCTGAGTGCGTATTTTGAGACTGGGTTCTTGGTTCCCTTACTGAGTATTTCCATTCTAGCTCATAGTGTATCACCATGAATTCTTAGTAGTCTTTGTGTAGTTCATCAATAAGACAAAAGGGGAAAAGGAGGAGAAAGGCCAAGAAAAGGACTTCAGGCAGCACTCCATGGACAGTTAGTTTGGTTGTACCCTGTGCAAGTGTCCGGCTTGTACCCAACTTAACTCAGTTGTGAACCTGGTGCAGAATTTTGGAAAGGACATTTCTCATTCAGCCTCCCGATGATGGGAGAAGCAACACCTTTTTCCAACTTACTAAAAGTGCCTTTGGGGCTACATTGTATCAGAGTATAAATATTTTAAGGGAACAAGAATTTCAATATTCAAAAATCTTTATTTTAATGCTTAAAGTTTTAGTAAAATACCTCACTTCTGCTTTTGTCCCTGTAATGACCAATCACTTGGCCCCGAATCACTTGGTTTTCACCCAAAGCCAATAGTCTTGATTCCTCATATTTTAAGATGCTCATGGTGAAGTACTGTGACTGCCTGCATATACAGCTGTCAGCTGTGAAAACATTTTTTTTTTTAAACACAAAAATCTGGCTTTACCCCCCCTTCCCCTGAGGCTGGATGGTGGCCTACTGGCTCACACTGATGAACAGGACAGAGGCCCTGGGTTCCCTTTGTTCCCTCCCTGTCCAGATGTAATTTGGCCTTGCCCAGGTAACCCCTCAGGCAGCAGAGAAGGCTCAGTGAGAGGCCACTGCATTGTGACCACAGCCGGGGGAAGGCCACCATGCAGCTCTGATTGGTCACACATGAGTGGGTGTCAGGATGCCTTTCCTCATTCCTTGGTCACTACTGGCTCTAAATCTGGTCTCCAGGGAAGAGCAGAGACCCAGAGAGAGAGGCAGCATCCAGCAACAAAGCCAGGGATGCAGTCTTCGAGAACGCCTTGAAAAAACAAAATTCCTGCTTCTCCCTGTTCAAGGAGCTACAGGGAGACAACACAACACAGCTGATAGTTATTTTTGTAGCTAGAGAACAGCGTGAAGAGCGCTCAGACTTCATTTGTTCCTTGAGCACTCCCAAGGCAGTATACACACACACACTTCATATATTGTATAAACACACACACACACACACACACACACACACACACACACTCGACACACAAGGCCTATCTTAGGGAAGATTTCCTTCAAAAAATCCAATACTTAAAGAAAAGGGGGAGTCCGGATCATTTGTTTTGGTTATTTTCTATGAAGCTGAATATTTCCTTTTCTCTAAAAGGAATCCTTTCAAAATAAAACTACATTATATTTTTATCCCAAAGCTGCTGGGTGGTAGGTGCGACTTAGAAAGCTTCAGTTTTAGCTCAAGCAAACCCATTTGGACTGATCATGACGGGGGAAAGAAGTGAAAAGAATGGTGACAAATACAGGGGATGGCTTAGGGGTGGACTCCGTCAGCATCTCCACGCTGAATTTTTGCTTTTACGTGTACGCAGTTTCTCCTGAAGGCAAGAGGAAACTTACATAAGGCAGGACGTATTTGTATATTCTAGATATTAATCCTCTGTCAGAAGAGTAGCTGGAAAAGATTTTTCTCCCATTCTGTAGGTTCTTTCTTCATGTTCTTAAGTTATTATGTACCAGTTAAAAAAATAAAGAAAAAAGAATAAGGCAGGAAGCTAAAGATAAGACAAGATTAGAACCTATGGCCCTGTTTCTCACCTGGATATATCAGAAACACCTTTTCATCTTGGCTCCAAGCAATCATCAGCATCCAATCAAGTCCCTTCAATTAATATGTTTTGCTTTATTTCTTGTCAAGTTTATTATTTTAAACACTCTAACTACGTTTCAGAAGCCGGAGGGGCATGAGCAATCCAGGTTAAGTGATATCATCAAACAAGACTCTGTTTATGAAGAAGGGCCAACTTCTCTGGGCGGCGCCAGTGAAGTAACGGTTGCCTCTCCCTTTAACTTTCATGCACATAAAACAGTCCTGCACTTATCTGAGTTCACCCACAAAGGTGGCGAAGGATGCCACCTGGACTATCCTACCCCTCCTCTTCTCTTCCCTGGTTCTTTCTCCTCATCGAATTGGACATCTGAACATACACTTTGTGTAGCAAAGTGTGATACTGATAGGCCTTATAGGTGGGATTTGTCCAGATTCTTCCTCACCCCTCATCAAGCAATTCACGAGATAAGCATGGCTCCACCAAGCGAGCCTGGTATTTATTCTGTGGCTAATGTTTACACAGCACCCTAAGTTATTTGGGGAAAATCACTTGCTTTCCCACAGAAAGCATGGCTGCCTTAATGGCCTGAACCACTTCGCTGAAGACACCTTGGAGGTGTTTCAGCTTCTTAAGGTGGTTAGGTGCCCAAGCCACCAGCAAGGCCATCATTAGGCCCACCATACAAAATGATCTCAGAAAGAAAGAGTTTGCTTCAAAATATTCAGCTGATTTTGTAAAGCAATATTTAGAAAAAGTACACAGGCAGAAAAATAGGGTTACCCTGGCCTTTTATCACACATCAACATTCCCTTCCTATATTTTGAGCATATCTGAATGAAAGTATACAATAACACTGCTAAGGTCTAGAAGGCAACAGAAGGAATCATTAAGATTTGAGAAATGTTTTCAGAAAAAGTGGCTTTAAATAATTAATAACGGGCACTCTTCCTCCATCCTTCACTCAGCAAAGTAAATGTCTTCTGACAGGTAATATTCCTTCCCGTAAGCTTGCAGCTCGTTTGTTCAAGGTAACTGTGTTACTATTGAAAAGCAGACTTTAAACATTGTCTTGGAAAATCATGCTATTTATAAGTATGAAATAACTCTCATCCAATTAATCATTCATCAGTTCCATGCATAAAAATATATGAGTTGCTTCTATGTTATAAAAGGAAAATATGAAGTTAAAAAGAACTAATGAAGGAAATAAGAAACAGGGAAATGAGATTACACGTCATTCATGTATGATCTATCAAAATGTATAAATGCATTCTACTGTCATGTATAACTAATTAGGACAAAAAACTTTTTAAAAATTAAAAAAAAAAAGAAACAGGGAAATGACAATATCCAAGTGGACATCAGTCCTGGATTGTGTGGGATTAATTTTTCAGCTCCTACGCAGGGCACTGTCATGAAGGTTTTTGCATTTAGCTCTTCCCTAAATCCTAGGAGGTAGGCATTAACATCCTTATATCACATGACGAGAGGTACAGAGAGACCAAGTATCTTGTCCAAGCGAAGCACCCTCAAACAGAAAAACAATAGTGCCTATCTGAGACTCTCCAGATTCCAGGTTCCTTACATTATCCACAGTGTCTCCCAAACTGAAGAAAATTTAAAAAAGGAAAAATTGAAGACGGCTGACCCACCCAAGAAGAGGAGACCCAGGCTGTTCAGAGGCATGGAATTAACCATATTTTGGGTAAATATGTGTTTTCCAGCCATTGGATCAACCATGATGTGATTCAAACTGGCTTTTATGAAAGCCAAAGATACCAGATGGACCATCTTTCAATCTGGTGTTTCTGTCATCTAAACACAGCCCAGGAATCAAAACAAACAGAAACACAAAAACCATTTTTTAAAAATATGGGTTATCTCTACTCTAGAATAAAAGCAAAGAATGAAAAATAGTTACCAAGACCAATTCCAGAGTAGACAGGGCCTATTTTAGTGATAATAAAAGCAGACGCCCATCCAGTTACTTCTACAAATAGCCACCAGTCACTACTTCTGCCTGGTGGAGATGAAATGCCCTGATGTGGCTGTCCATTTGGTTGACAGTGTTTGGCCTACTCAACCTTTGCGTCCGCTTTTCCTCTTGGTCCCTGGTGATTTTTGAGCCATGGCATGAAAAGGTGATGCCTTTAATGATCTATACTTGACAAGACTTGGAATTAACCTTTTAGTGAATCTTTCCTGTTCAATGTGAAACAACAGAACCGGTGGTGATGTGACATTTTTGGTAGGTGAGCACATCAAAGGCGCCTGCCTTCAACCATCTCCCTGAACACCCAAGGGTATCTCAGACTGCCAGGTCTCCTTAGACTCGACAGGCAGAGGAAGGGGGAGGAGAGAAGCAAGCGCAGGCTTGCTGGATATTCCACATAAAATGAAGGTATTCCAACCCGCTTCTAATTCGATCTTATGCACTTCATTACGCCTGGCTTTTTAATATTCAGGTATAAAAGAGAAACACATAAAAGACAGAGGATATTATTTCTGACTGTCAAGACTCCAACTGCAGAAACACATGAGCATTTGACTTCTAGCCCCTCTACTCACACGTGATCTTCCTGCCAGTGTTTCTCAGAATAATCATGTTTAGGATTTTCTGTTGGGAAGGCAAGTGCCTTCAGCATTTCTTTAGATGTCAGGAAGCATTTTTAAACTGAAAGCACAATGAAATTCGGTGTCAGCTGGTAATGCTGTCATATAACAATGGGAACAACAACGAATGCTTTCTCATGTGAAGTGCCCTTCTTCTGCACCCCCACGCTCAGTGGCCACCTTTGGGCACAGTCACCTTTAGAAACTTCTTGGGTTTTTGCCTCTTCCACCTCTCCCTAAATTAGGGAACTGAGAAGAGGAGAAACCACACAAAAATATGGGCCTTTGTTGGAGGCCACTGTCAAAGCCATTGCTTATCCTTGGATGCCGCACACTGATGTACTAAAGAACTGTGGTCAAGCTAGAAGACAACTGGGAACTCTTCATTCAAGAGAAAACACTTTATATAATAAATCATTATGGATGGAGAAGCTAGAAGGTCAGGTGTTTGGGTCTGAAACAGCTTTTTTTTTTTGGATGCAGCAATAGGTCCAGGGGTTTAGGGGGTCCCCTGGATCATGCTGCATGAGCATGGCTTGTTCTTGACTGAACAGATATTTTCTGTTGCCCAGCAGCAGCCCTCTACACATGAAGTGGTCAGGGAGGCCTCATGAAGAGGAAGAATCCAATGAGACTGCCAGGGGGCATTTGGATGTGCTGTAGGAAGAAGAGCAGGGGCAAAGGAGAAAATAAGAACATGCAGGGCCTGTCGTGAGACTGCAAGGAAAGTGCATTGCTAGAAGGTCACGTTCAAAGAGAGGAGATGCAGTTCAGAAAGACAGCACACTGGCAGCCTGGAGAAGATTAGAGGCTTGAGATTCATTCCCAGCGTTGCAGGAGCTTCTGAGCGACTGAGCTTCCCTTCACATTGGCTGATGAGTGAATGTGGTAAGAGGCAAGCTCAGGAGGAAGGACATGCATCAGGGAACTTTCACCTGGCTACAGTGCTTGGAATGGAACTGAAGGAAGTCAGTTCAGAGGCAGCAAAGAAATCAGCTTAGGAAGCAAGGAAAATAATATAGGGAGGAGGTGGAAAGACCAAGGGAGATGGTGGCTTTAGGAAAGGAGGGAAGTAGCTTGAACAATGTCAGGAAAGTTACAGACTAACTGGATATCATAGGGTGGGTCAGGAATAATGGACACAATTGACCAATAATCAGGTCTGTTGTGCTGGGTGGACCAGAAGAATGAGGACAGCATTCATAGAGAAGGGATTCATGGGGGCAGGGGTGCTTCGTCCCTTTTTATATGACCAATTATATTGGTTTTAGCCAGATAAAACATATTATATTACAATTTGTCAATACTGCCTGTTTGTCTGTAAAATACACCAGGACAAAGTCTGCATCTTATTTACTGCAGACCACCACCATGGCCCCCCTGATGATCCACATCCCTGCCTTATCTTCTTTCCTGATGTCTCTCACGGATATCCTTGTCTCTCCAACGAGCAGATGAGTATTACAACTCTGAGGACAGAATAGTCTCCAAGAGAGAGTGGAGAGACAATTGGAAAGTCAGTGACCACCATCGTGGCAGCAGCAGGAGAAAGAGGAATATAATTCCCAATTGTTTTAACAGTCAGTGCCACCAGGATTTTTAACTACTGAATGGAACACATAAAATGTAGACCCTCTGAACCATCTGCAGACAACCTTAGAAGATGTTCACTGCATAGCATGCAGTGATGTTTACTTAGATGAAGGTAATGATATTTAACTGTCACTCTTGGAAAGATAGTCCTCACTATGCTCCCTGCCTACCAAAGAATTATTGGAATGGACGTATTTGTTGTAAGACCATTTGTCTGAGCAATTACAAACATTTCTGGAGGAACAGGGATTTGCAGAAATCTTCCTTCTTCCATATACAATCTGCTTTGAGATATGCTGTTGTGACTTGGACCAACAGAAGCTTTTCTCCCACTGGGAAATTAGAGCCCAGGATTTCCTGCTATTTATGGGATACAATAAATGATTCTTCTCAATTTTCTTTACCTGTTCTGTCCCTAAATCAGGATCAGCCTGAATGCTGGGACAAGGACAGATGGTATCAAGTAGAAAAATTAAAGTGGATTCAAAACTCTATAGTTTTGGCAGTCAACAACTCTAACCAAGAAAAAGGGATTTGGTTATTTTTGATAATAAAATAACTCAGAAAATGTAAAAGATGGATCAAAACACCACAGTTTCACATTTGAAGGGGGTGGGGAAGCCTTATGACAAGGGCCACCCAATTATTCGTTCCATGGAGGTGGAAGGGTGTCTACTATATGATTTATCCGCATCCCCTAGGGAGGTTGTGGTTCCTTTAACACTTTGTAAGTGAATAGATTGTAAACCAACTCCTTGCTGGAGTGACAGATTTCACATCTTGCAAGAGCCCCACCACACTTGGCATTACGCCATGCAAAAGTGAATACCTGATAAACACATCCATGGTACCCTCGCATCCAGACTCCTATGTCACATGTTCCTTTGGCTCACCTTCCTTCCCCTTCCCATTCTGCTCCATCTAAAGTCAATGCACTGCAGGAGCTGGCTTCTCCCTGGCCTGGTCCCCAGTGGTTGTCATGACAACACCCCTTTGGAGCAGGCACTTGACGTAGGTCTTTCCCAGTACAACTCAGGGCAGGAGGGAGTGCAGGTGACCCTGCTGTCCCCAGCAGGGATGAAGGGAGGAGATCCCAGCCAACCCAAGAACAGCTCTCGAGTCCTAGACCACCATTGGCTGCTCAGGGGAACTGGAGACTACACACTGGAATCTGTGCTTTCTCACGCCAAGGAGCATGTGGGGAAAGCAGCTTGGGACGCTTCAGTAGTCGGACCATCTTGCTCTTTTTATGGAGGGGAGAAAAATGACTGGAATTCAGCACCAAAGACAATGTAAAAATGTCACACTTGAGTCTGAAGGCAGGCATCCCCGCAAAGTCTTTAGGAAGGAGAAGCCGGTTGCTGTTCCTACCCCTTGAAATCTGGCATCCCAGAGCAGGAGGGCAGTGCTGACGTGCAGGCAGCGCTGGTGCAGGTGGCAGGCCTATCTGTGTGCTGGCATTAGGCATGGATGGCACAGGAAAGGGTTGGTGCGAGAGCAGGCAAGCTTCAGGCCTCAACCCTCTTTGCACAGTGTGCTTCCCAGTCTTCAAGTACTCTTAGGCACCAGCCCCAAAGCCCTTGCTGGTTCATCTCAAGGCATATTTACCTCTAATTTATTAAAAGTAATTTAGATTTACAAATCTCTGTAATTGCAAGAGTTAAAAGGAATTTCAGACAACTGTACTAACTGTTATGCATACAAGTTCTGCAAAGGGAAGGGGCACTGTGCATTACTGTTAACAGCCTGGCATACAGCAGGTGCTTGATAAATGCCAGTGAGCAAAAGAAATACTACAGGGAGAGCCAGCAACTCCTCCCCAGGGGCACTGTCACCTCCTTGCCCAATCAGCTTAGCCCTAAAGGCTAGAAAGTACTTCCAGGAGTCAAGGGTCAGTGTCCAAACACGGGGCATGACTGCACCTTGACCAAGTGGGGAGTCAGGGAACAGGACCCAGAGGAGGGGAGTGCTGAAAGATCAGAAGTGAGCCCAGCAGAGAAGAGCAGGAAGGGTATGTCAGGCAGAGAGAGCTGCTTGGAAACAGACTGGGCGGGTCTGTGACCACCACTGCTCAGGCAAGCAGCCGCAGGAAGCCCCTGGGGAGTACTTGCATGCCCTGTGTATAGTAACTTATGTATTCAGCGTGTCCATGGAACTCACATCCACAGGAGCTGGCAGAGGTCACACTCTCTCCTCTCCCAACTGCTTAGGGGCACAACGGGGGCTCCGTGTCCAAGTAGACAAGTGATCTACATCTTGGAGTGGGAGTGTTCACGTGCCCACTATGGAGGTTCAGGGAGACACCCCCACGAAGAGTCTCTGGTGAACTACATTGTCGAATGAAGCATTCCGTTTTATGGGAGCTCTTTTTCCTACTGGTTTTTTCTAATTTGTTATGTTAATCTGAAAATGGCAGAATTTATACAGTTTGAATATATGACCTAAGACTGAAATCCCCAGCACACACCCAGAAAAGATGGTGATAGAAAGTGTGGAGAGTGAGGACTCATGGGCCAGATGTGCTCTCCAGCGTGCTTGCTGCCCGGCAGCAGCAGGCTGGCCCCGGGAGGCCCCGAGGCCCCCTGCACCTCTGCGTGGCACCAAGAGCACGGCCTCTCCCCTTGGAGAACAAACAGCATCGATCTCTTCCCATCGTGGAGCTGCCGATGCCCCCAACTAAAAATATATGCTCCAAAGAAAACAAGAATTCTCTTCAATGAGGTTTATCCTATTATATAAAAAGCAAGTACATATTTTAAAAAAATGAAGTTGAGGGGGAAAAGCAGACAGAAGACAGCCACTGCCCAGTGAGAACATACTGGAATGTAAAAGTGTAACTTCATAAAGCAAAAAGTTCCCCAGAACCTGCTGTAAAGTTAATGTTTAATGCACTTTATCTTGTATTTTCTAAATATAGAGCAGTTCAAGGTTACCTGACCCTGTAAGTGTACAAAAGGGGTCTTTGTACCTTAGCATGAATAACTAGCTGTATAATAAAGTGTAAAATGTAAAAGAGTAAAATCCTTGGAAACTTCTTGAAAATTTCTAAAACCTCAGTCTTCTCCACTGTAAAATGGGGATATTTAATGGAGACTGCTAAGAATTACATGGCTAATGAATATAAAGTGTTTACTGATTGGCATGTAGTATTTGCTCAAGAAACTAAAAGAATAATGACACTGAAAGACAGATTTCCAACCAAAAAAAAAAAAAATCCAAAACCAGCTTTCCCATGAAAATGAGCCAGCATTGCAGGATATCATAGAGTGTATTTGGCCTAGCTCCTGAAAATAGAAAAGTTCTGGGAAATTTAGCTCTATCCTGGTCCTGAACTACCTGACCGTGCACATGGGGCATGTCACTTTGCCTTGCTGGACCTCTCTCTCATTTCAGAATAAAGTGTGAACACCGTGTGTGATGTCATAAGCCCCTTCCAGTCATGACATTCTGGAGCCAACCTCTAGGACAGCTGTGAGGGCAAAAGTCCACACAGAAAATTTTATACACCATAAGTAGAGGACAGGGCAATGGGGCCCACTGGCCACATTATATAATTAGCCCTTGGCATTTGGGCAGGGAGTGCCTGTGTGTGCTTACGTAATCCCATTTTGAAGGGAAAGACACCAACTCACATCACACCATTGAGAACAACTATGATTTGCTTGAGTCAAAGCTTCTACCAAAAAAGTTTGTCCAGGTAATTTTAGTCTATACCTTCTGAGTGCCAAACGTTTGAATAGCTCTTTATTTTTGTGATACTCTGCAACACAAAGGCACATCTCCATGACCCATTTTTTATTGACTTTATGAGACTAGTGTCCCATTGTACCTGGTATGTAACTCAAGTAGGCTGGGAGTATGCTTAAGAAGCTTGTTAAAAATGCAGACATTCCCCACTCCATATGATTCTGGGGGTCTGTTGTGGAGCCCAGAGATGTGCTGCTTTTTTTTTGTTTATTTGTTTGGTACTGGGGATTGAACCCAGAGGCACTTACCACTGAGCCACATCCCTAGCCCTTGTTATTCTTTACTTAGAGACAGGGTCTCACCAAGTTGCTTAGGGCCTTGGTAAGTTGCTGAGGCTGGCTTTGAACTTACAATCCTCCTGCATCTGCCTCCTAAATTGCTGAGATTACAGGCATGCACCTCAGTGCTCAGCTGGGATTTGTGTTAACAAAATCCAGATTAATGGTCCACACTATGGGGGGAAAAATACTTTCATGGATTGCTCTAGTAGAAACCCTGCAGGTGGCTGAGAGACCACCATTACCTGAACTGAAGTTTCTTTACTTCCCCTGTCATGAAGTAGAAAGAAAAGGTACTACCCAATTTTTTCCTCCCTCTTCCCTGAGGCAGAAATAGAATTCTAGAATTTTACCATATAAGTTGACTGACTGGAAAGCAATGCATTCCCCAAGTTCCCCTCACCCCTATCTCCTCAAACCCAACTGCTGCACTGCTTGCCCCTCAATTTTCTCTCTCCACCCTGAGCCTAGCAAGAATCATTGTGTTGCCAGTACATCAAACATGGAGAATCCGAGACCAACTGAGGGAAAACAAAACAAAACAAAACCCCTATATTTAAGACTCCAGGAAGCTTCACAAGCTAACAGGAAAGCTATCATTCAAAAATCAACTCAAGTGTCACTTCTTCCAGGAATCCTTCTTTGAGGACAAACGTTCTCCATAGAATCTGCTTTAGATTTCCCTCCTCAGCAATAACGTGGACATGAAAATCTTCAACAAAAATAGCAAGCACTGCAATACACTGCAACGGTTTCATGTAGACTGTGCTCCTTGCAGATAGGTGCCATTCTGTATCAACTTCACACCCTCAGACCTCCTCTGCTCAGCCTGGTTAACTCTTATTGATCTGGTCTGAACTGCCATTTCCCCAAGGGAGGCTTCCCCTACTCAAGTCAAACCTCCTTCCTATGGATATTCAAGGCACCATCTTCTCTTTTGCTACACTTAATGATGTTGCCATTTTCCGAGTATCTGAGTGACTGGCTGATCAATGTCTCTAACCCTCCCTGGCTTCATGAGAGCAGCCAAGGGGATTAATACAAGGAAAGTACTCAATGTCTCTTGAAGGAGTGAATGGCCTTAGAAGACAATGGTGTCCATCTGGGAGGGCCTGGAGAGAGAATTTATGACAGAGCTGGATATCTGGACAGTTCCGCCTCTAAGGAGATGCTTAATCCCAAGGAATCTAGCATAAAGCTCCTAGTGCTACAAATATGACTGAAAATAGGGGGGAAAGGGCCTCTCAGAGCACAACCAGGATCTATTAAAACTTTGTTTCCCTCGCCATTTCTTTCATGCAAGACTCTGGTCTTAGTTCTTCAGCCCGAATCCATTCTATATTATCCAATGGCTTCTATATTCTACCCAAGAAGCAGGAAATTTCTTACTGCACCATGGTAGATGTATTCCCTTCAGGGTTGACAGCTGCTTGGTTGAAGCATCCCAATGGAAAACCAGTGACCAAACCCCATGCTTAATGCTCCTCTAACAAAGAAGCATTTGGGCCTTTGACTTATGGCTACTTGTTTGGAATTTACTAAGGTCTTTACTAGTGTATTTTTGGTTGTAAAGATCCATTGTGAGGGAATTCATCTGTACTCCTCACATTCCAAGTCTAGCACGAGCTCCCCATTTCCAACTACTGCCCATCAACTTTAAACAAACAGATGTTAATGATTCCATGGGGGCAGACAGGCACTGCAGAACCAGAAACCGACAGGACAGGGCAACATGTTCCTTTGTCCTAATAACACTTCATAAAAAGGCTGAGAATGGTGAGTACTTACCATAAAATTTAAATTTTACTAGAAGAAACTTTTTTATACTGACATCTTTGCATTAGTCTGAACTTATAAACTTCCTTTAGTTCTTAACCTATACAAATTGATTTTAAAGTGCACTTTTCAAGCTTTATTATAATAAGAAACTACTGAAAATGTCATTGATGACAATGAGGGTAATAGTAGACATATGTTAAGAACTTTTCTAAATTTTAAGGATAAAGTACTCCACATTCACATCTCAATGGTTTTTAAACAGTTGTAAGATTGTTATTTTCCCCATGGTCAGATAAGAAAATCAGGAATTAGAATGATTAGCAAAATACCCATGGTCAGAAAAATAGTGGTGGAATAAGGATTTGAACATCAGTGTTCTTATTCAGTGTGGGGTCACCCTCAAATCATTCACAAGGATGCTGCTATCATACTTGGGGGTAAGTGAGGTTCATTCCATCCTACTCTCTGTGCTCTTATAACTCATTCCACCTATTCTCAACTTCTCAAATAAAGGGTACTAAATATGTTGGTTTGCCTTCATGGTCATATCTCAAATCCCTTGGCTATTCTACCCCTCCAGCCCCCTCCTTGGTCCCTCCAGCCCCCTCCTTGGATCTATATGTCTTGAGGCATATAGGTCCAGCTGTAAAATATCTGATGAATGGCCAGAGACATGCTTTTGGTTTAGAGCCTAATACTCTCCATTACACTCAGCGTTGTCTTCCTTCCAGACCAAAACCACATTTTAGTCAAAGTCTTCAGAGAAATGTCTGCAATGCTTTGTAAACCCATTTACTGGGTTATCACCAATAACTCCGGCTGTTCATCACCAACTGCAATTGGAGTTATTTTTGCCATACGCTTTGTTCATATGCACGCTCTTCTGTCCATTATTATTATTATTTTTTAATTTTAGCACACTTGGCCCATGACAGCTTAGTATTTCACTCCTAAAAAGATTCTGAGGTTTCACTACATTTCTGATTATACAGAAGTGTTAAACTGAACCAACCCTAACCAAGCCTAAAGTCTGCACTGTTTATAGTTCTCTTTCAGAGAAATAACTTTGTATATCTAACCATGATGGTTTCCTGCCTCTATGATAGTCTCCACCCATGAGTGTGCTTCTTCTGATACTAGATTCATTAATAATTTTAGTGGGTGGAGATACCTGAAAAATCCACTCTGTTGCATTTATTAAATTCTGGTGCTAATTCCTTAAGTTTTCCATGTTGTTTGACAATCTTAGAGTAGACTTCAGAATATTTAATTGCTCTGTGCATCTAAGTCTACACAAGCTAGGCACAGTTGGTGGCTGTGCAGTTGTCCTATAATTTTTTGAGTCACCCATTTAGTAAATGAAGACCCTCAGGGAAGAATGGGAGAACTTTCCCACGTGGAGTCTCAGCTACAGGAAGGAACACATCCACCCATGTATATGCAGCTCTGTTCTTGCTTAGCTCATTTAGCTCAAGATCTGCAACACATCACCTAATAAATTAGCGAGAATTTTACTGGGCACACAAGCAGTTAAAGCCATTCCTCCATTGGGTAAGATGCAGAAACAAGTACTCTTGAAAAACAAAGAGAAATTAGTCTGATAATGAAAAACCACTGAAAGCAATTTATGAACCATTCCCCTGACAGTATATAAACTCTTAATATGCTGTACATAATTCAGGATCAGTCTCTTTTTTATTTCTTCCTTCTAATCATACACCTTTGTAGCAGCATTACTGACACCTGAATCTCCTTTTCTCACTGTTTCAGAGGAATACACAATAGCAAAAGCAGCTATGCATTGAATAAAGCTAATAGCTTGTACTGTTTATTCAATGGTATGCTGCTAGTAATTTAAAAAAGTAAAAAGATTAATCAGCCAGTTGTGAAACCAAATATTCGCAGAATCCAAGCACTTATATAAAATCTAAATTTGTGCTAGCTAGCTGCATGCCCTAAAAAAACAAACTAGAGGATTGCCACAAATAAAAAGAACTTGAATGGTAAAACTATCATTTTCTTAAAAACTATACTAGCCAAGAAAAAAAGTTTTGCAAAATAAAATTGGGTGGAGGATATAATGAGCAGGGAGTCATGGCATCCCAAAGGAGAGAGAAGCAGAAAAGAAATTTCAGAAAGGATAGCAAATTAGTTTAGCAAAGTCACAATGAGAGAGGGCAGACAAAAATAAAGGCAAAGGATGTAGTGTCCAGGGAAGAGGAAGGGGCGAGTGGAAACAGCTGGAATTGCTCAGCTGTGTCAACATTCGGCTGTTTCACAGATTGACTAGCAAAGTGTCATCTGAAACCAATTACATTCCCAAAACCCCACGGACCCAGTTCATAACATTGATTAATCCACATTGTGAAAAAGTCCCCAAGCAAAACTAGAACAGCTGTCAGCCCTTGGAGCTCAAAAAACAGCAATTGCTTAAGGAAAAAAAGAAGAAAAGCCCTTCTTGAAATTTTAGGGAGTTTTTAGAAGGTGTGCCTCCTGAAACAGAAGATTGATTGAAAATGACTCCACCCTATGTCTGTTTGAGCCTAACGCACTATAATTAGAAAAGCAGGGTCATGATCAAACGAACTCACAGTCCATTCCCAAAATCAGAACACAACAAGTACCTTGTGTCTTTTTGCTCCCTTCTGGGGATTATACTGAGATTTTATTTTCTTTCAAGTATGTTTATTTTTTTACTGTATTCTCAATGTAATTTATCTAGTCCTTTTGGGCCAATAAAATGTACTTATATTTTATACATAGTTATTTTTAAAAAAATCATACCTTTTTTATATTTCACAGATGTGGAAGTACAACACCCTTCATTTGCAAATATCTCACTTGTGACTGAGTCAAAAATGCAAATGGTGACCAAAATTCATTAATGTGTGAGATTGTTGGTATAGGAGGTACCTATAAGGTGTACCATGCACACCTGTGAGACCCCAAGGGCTCCCGTATACCCATGCGGTTCAGTAAAGCCTCTGACCCAAAGACAACGGAACTTATGCCAAAGTCTTGACCATGTCTCTGAAGCTGTGTCAATTAAAAATCCAACCACCAAATATTGTAGAGGAGACTCCCCCACCATACAAGTGGCCATTGGAAGCTCCCTAAGAAGTCTCCATTTCTGTAGTCCCTGGACTGAAATCACCATCTGCGGCTGTTCAAGTTGTAGGAGTCCCTAGATTTCCCCACAGAAATAAAATGCATTTATTTGCTCATTCATTCAGCAAATATTTATTTGAAGGTTAGACCCAAGAAAAGCACTGGAATGTATAGTTTACAAAATATTTTCACATTTTGAATACTATAGACAAGTCAACCAAAACTCAGAATAGTTTACTGACCTGTACAGGGTCATATAAATAGTTCTTGCAGTTTGTACTCACACCCAAAACTATCTAATACCTAATTCTGTGCTCTTTTAAAAAAATGCACTGGTACATTATGCCTGCCATAGGCTTTCATAAGCTAGCTGGAGAACCCAAAAGCATGCAAAATATAGTTCCTACTGGGAAGTGCATTCTGTTACAAAAAACCTGGGTAAAATTGGACTTCAAGAACATAAGCGGTTTATATATTCAGATTCCATTCTACTTTTGCTCCCTTCTCTGTAAATACCCCATAAGTAATCTAATGGTCTCCTCAGCGGAAAGACACTCTGTAACTGCAAATTTTATGAACTGAAGTATTTCCTTCATGCACAGATCTTTTTTTCTTCCACGTACTTATGCGTATGTCTCATGGCACACCTACATTACCACTATGAGATTACTTCTCTCTAACTCAAACCATTCACAGAAATACTAACCTCGATTTCACTGGCACATCCTTAGATTTGAAAAACGAAAAGAAACAAACAAAAAACAACCCACAATTCCCTGTGCCATGCAAAGGAATACAGGTTTATTCTTTAGATTTCAGAATTGGAAGATCAAAGTTAATCATAGCAAGAAGTTATTTCAGATATAAAGACAAAGTTCTTCAAATAGTAGCAACATCCCTACCAAGTTCTGAAAGATGTGTGTTTTTGTGTGTATGTGATGGAGGAGTGGGGGTTTGAAAATGGATAATACCTGAGCTTGTCATTTCTTCACATATTACAAATTAGATACAATTTTGTTGAGCTTTGTGGTTTATTGCAAAGATTTGCTCTTGGGGCAAAAATGAGACAAAAATAGTTTTAGACTGCATATTTTAAGCCAACAACTGTGAAAGGAGATATTATTGAGATCCATCATCACTCCCAACACACACATACTACCACTTTTATTACATGCCAGCCACTGTCTATAATATGTACATACATGATTGAACACCACTCCAAGACTTCTAATTCAGCAGGACCATTTCCTCTTACTAAACCTGTAGAGACATGTCATATAGTGACAAAATCTAGTAAGACCCTCAGCAACTAAGGTGAACAAGGTGGATAGGATCACTCTTTAGTCTGTTGCAGGAGGGCTCTGAGGTCTGAAGGAAAGTCTCCGTTCCAACTTCCCATGGTTCCCAAACTTCCTTAGTTCATGGTGCCTTTGTGTTTAAGTAATTTTTTCCACAGTCCCCTTAGATGAAGAGAGATACTTACCAGTTACAAATATCAGTAGTTAGTTTCAAAGAACTTAATAGTTATCTATGCTAAATCTGACAGATGTTGCTGTGTTGCCTTGGAAGCTTTAAACAAATGCTTTCATGTGCATTTGTTGCAGCTCACAGTTTGGTAATTATGTCCTTTTCTTTCAAAGGATATGAAGCTAGAACATTGAGAAATATTTCCAGGATCTATTATCTTCATGATACTTTCCCCTGGAACAGGTCAATAAAAGAATGAGAATTTTTACTCATTCCTGCAGGAAGAGAGGTGATTTTGATAAATTATAAGCAATTGGCAGATAGGGTATATTTACTTATCAGGACATTAACATTTAGATCAATTTTAGACAATAACAACAAAGCTTCTAGTGAGAATCTCTTTGAACCCTTTTACAGATGTGGGCCTGTAGTTTAGTTAAGAAGCAATGGTTTCCTTCTGAAATAACAGATATAGAATGATTGCCCATATCCTATATCTGTGTTGTAGTACTCAGTGAACCTTTGGCTACTGCAGGGCTTGTCCTTGAACAGAGCAGGTGCCAACTATGTGTTTGAATTAATAACTCCTTTATGGATGGCATGTGGATAGTTTTTACCTTCAAGTAACTTCTCTAATGGATACTGCTCCTGTCATTCTTTAGTCTCATTTTTTAGATTTGCAAAATAGCATAAATATATTTAGCACTGCAGTTAAGGCTGCATATAAAGGCACAGGCTTAGTCTCCCAAAGCCTTTTAGGTGAAATGAGATCATAATGTGCTGGCATGCCTTTAGGGGAGAGGAGTCCTGTGAACTTGTTCACTAATTATAACAGGAAGTACCCCCTTTTGGATTTGCCTGACAGTTCCATTCTATAATTGGTATTGTTCTTGAGTAGAAAACTGCTGGAACCTCATGACACTCACATTTTATGGTTCAACTTAATTGAATGGTAAAGCAAAGATTTGGTGGTAAGAAACCAGGAAACAGTATCTTAGGTGCATTGAAGTGAACTTGATAGTCTGGAAAACTAATGTGTCTGATACCTGGGAATGGCTTTTGCCATTTAGTGTAATAGTGGCATTGTGGTGAGAAAATTGTATTAACTCCAGAAAACCTGAATTTTTTTCCTTTTAAAGTGGGTCTATCCTAGTATAGTCTGTCCCTAATCTGAAGATGACTAAGGCATAATCACAATGATGTAGGAATTAGCTTGAGAAGGAAACTCATGCATTCCTATTTGACTTTTATCTTACTTTTACTCAGATACTGAGGATTGAGATGAGAATTTCAATTTGGGGTTTTTTTCTCAACTTTGCCCAAGTTCATTTCCCTTTATTCCCTAAGCCCAAATCCATGAACCTCCCTGGGATTGAGGCAAGTCACACTTTGCAACATAAGCAGTGACACTATTGCCAGCAATTCATCTCATCTGAGACTTTGAAACACCAATCAATGACAGTGCTGTGAGAACGCTGGGCCTAGGTCACTTCCAATGCCATCTCCAACTGAGAGGATCCATGTTTTTGGGATGTGTGCTGACAATGATCCCACATTGAGTGTCTTAATTTTAAATGAAACAGGAGGAGTAAGGAAGCTTGTTGCTTACACAGTACACCTGCTCTCTGCCTCCCCCCACCTCACAATCCAATGAAAGCTGTTAGTATATGAATCTCAAGACACTGCTCAGAGGAGCCACTTGGAGCATGGAAGAAGGAAGAGATCCCCCCATCAGGCTGCAGCCAGGTGTACCTCAGAGCAGACCTGCACAGCCTGTTCTTGTTCAACTTCCTTTGTGCAGCGAATCAAAGAAGGACACATTTGATGACGGTGAATAGTGAATAGGAAACTATCTTTCCAAAATCTTCTTTTACTATAAAATTACCTTGAGTCTGCCCAGACCTAAATTCCTAGAACTTGTTTTTCTGGGAACTCTAGTAGCATGGAAACACCGACTCTGGACACTTAACATTATTTCAACACCTTCCTTGTAGACCATGCCCTGTTCTGAGTTTTTAATTGGGCTCTACTCAGTCTTCAAAACAATATTACAACCAATGATAAGAACCTAACATCATGTTCCTATGGCCCTCCCCAGGGGCCTACAGTTTGTGTGAGCGTGTAGGTATATATATCTTGACTGACTTTAGTTCACAAATAATATAGTTCATGAATAGGATACTTAGTTCACAAAGAATAGGGTTAGACTTAAGAAAAAAAGAATTATTTATAATTTTTAAAAAGCAGGGTAACTTACAATAACTTTTACTAATCAAAATAATGTACAAAGATTCCAACTTATAAGAATTTCATTTAGGTCATTTTAAGGTTTTTTTTTTTTTTTTTTTTGGTTGAATGTAGACCTTTTAGGATGGATTCATTTGAAAGTCACAGTTCCTGAGAGAGATGATGTCTTCATTCAACACCTAGTTACAACCTTTAGACTCCAACTCTCTTGGAGTAGCCTGGAATATGGAAATGTGCACTGTTTTGCCTCCACCGCTCTTGGTATTATCCCATGTTCTAAGGTCACAATAAAAAACATAAACTTGCTATTGTACTCCTTATGGGCTTATCAATGCCAAAGTCCATTGAGAAGACAGACAAGGGGGTATGATACAGGTAATGATATCTTTTCATGAAAAGAAAGAAATGGAAATGCCTTGGCTTTCTTTCAGTAACATGTAATTTGTAACTTTATTCCCCTCATTTACAATCCTGTCCATATATAAACAGTAATTTGCTCTTCTAAACACATACTGTAGTTAGAGTTCTGTTGGGAGCAATTGGTGTTCTTTATCTGTGACATCATGAGCATTTAAAAAACAATAATTATAAATATCCTCCAGGGTAAAAAAATAGAAGAGAGAATTAGAGAATCTGTCTAGAGACTTGATTGTTGTTTCTGATTACACTTTTGGTGTCCTGTCTCCACCCCCATCTCAACAAAATTAAGTTTCTCTGTTTAAATTATAATATGCAAAGAACTATGACAAACTTAGGTCTCACCCAGGGCATTCAAGGCTGCAAGGTATGTTTACACACAACAAAAAGACACCAGTGGATAAAAGGCACCTTCTCAAGTTGTCTAATATGCAACCTTCATAGTCTTATTCAGCTCCCCTGCTCAGTACCCAGAGCCCCACGTGATGGATGGAACACAATAATGGGTATGTGGATATCTCCAACCAATGGTCATATTCATTACTGGCTGGGTGTTAGCATTGGGTCTCCAGGAAAATAGAAATGGGGGTCAAGGGAGCAATGAGAGAACAGGGCCAGACTGGTAAGGACAGGAGAGGCCATTCAGGTCTTGCTTAGATAAGCTGGGGTGGAGGACAGGTAATCACAATTTAGGCAGAAGGGCAGTGGTGGGGAACCAGACACACACACACAGGTTTTAGTGGCTACAGTTTGTGGCCTAGGGATGAACCAGCACCATGACACACTTCAGGTCCACCTGGTGTTGGGATTAGGGCTTCTGAGGAGCTGCCAGTTTAGGCCAAAATATGTTATATCCCTGGCACTTTAAACCCAGCAAACCCACCTGTTCAACAGACCCCTTGATGACTCATAAAAGTTGAAACAACCACCCGCTTTGAGTATCTCTCCGTGAGCCCCCACCTCACCTCCTTTCCAGGCAGGCTGCTTCCTATCTGGTGACTCATTCGTATTTCCTCTCATCCTCAGTCTTCCCACACTACCTTCTGTTCTGCCCACTCCCTTGGGACTGGCCTCAGCACCACCAGCCCACCAAGCTGAGTTGGCTGACTGTCCACATCTGTCATGAGCCTGGCCCCTGCCAGGTAGTCGGGGAGGAGCCATGGCAGCCACTGGGGTCCTCTGAGCTTGCTACTGGTCTTGGCAATCAGGCACTGAAGAAAAAAATACTGAAGTAATACAGGTTCTCACACATATAACTCATTAGCATTTTCGGTGTGACTTCTAAGCGACCAATGATGGAAGGAACTTCTCCCATCTTCTTCCAGTGTGTGTACTACAGGGAAGGGGACATTCTATCCACTCTCCCATTTGAAAGGACTGATTCAGACCTGCACATCCACCTCTACTCCTTGGTGGCTCCTTGCCAGGGAAAGAGCATGCCCAGTGTACCAGGCTGGGGCCTGACTATCACTGGGCCATGAATGTAGTAGCGAAATTGCTGTCCTGTGCAGCCTTCTAAGTTCACCTCTTTCTTATTCTGGCATCTATATTCTACTCAGCAGGTGCTCTTCAGGTTCTTGCCTTTATGGGGTCCCCTTGCCCTGGCGTTGGTCAAACTTGGGGTTCCAGTCACTCATGCTCAGGCTGAATGTGGACCCTGCCGCTGGCTGGAGAGGGGAGGACTCCTTTGGGCTGGTGTTACTCAGCCTTGTGATCTGTTGGCCCTCCCTAGAGAAGCCCAGCAGGGCACGTGTGCATGTGTGCACAATGCACATGTCTGTAAGTACATCAGTTTAAATCAATAAAGTACCTTGCTCCCACTGGCCTTGTTGGTAGGGCACCTTCAGCCAGAAATCTGGGTGAAGAAATGAGGGTCTCGATTTGGGTAAAAATCCATCCCCACTCCTATCTCAACTGAGCAGAGTGTCCTATGAAACAGGGCAGATATAATTATCTGTTTTTAAGATGGGAAAATTCAGGTCCAGCTGAGTTTAATGAGGTTAATGTTTTTTCCTGGAGTCCCAAAGCTACCTGAGGAGACCTGCCCTGATCTGAGTCTTCCATGTCTAAACCTCCTCTCATTATTCCATAACCACTTAGATTATGAGCAAGAATTAGTGCCCTTCTCTGCCTCAACAGACATACTCAGTGGAGGAGCAAGGGGACATTCCCATCAAGACAAGAACTGTCCCATATCACACCAACCCAGGGTTGTCTTGCAGAATTACTTGACTTCTGGAGCTGCCAGACAACCCTAAAACATCGAAAGGAGGGAAGTCACCATGCAGTTACACTGCTGAGCAGTAGGGAGGCTGTGTCAATGCTTGCTGTCACCTCCATAAAACTCCCAGTTCTCACCTCTGTAGATTTGCAACTGCCAGAGGTCTCTCTCCTCTTCACAGAAGGAAGTCTGAAAAGATGCTAATGGTCCAGCAGGGATGCAGTGATTCTCTAACATGAGCATGCCTCAGAAACACCTGGAAGGGCCCGCCTGATCCCCAGCTGCTGGGCAGGACCAGAGAAGGTGCATTTCTGACATATTCCCAGGAGATGATGTTGCTGCTGGTTCAATGCACAAACTTGAAGAACTAATCATATTCAGTGACTTGTCCCTTCCCAGAGCCTTCCTTATTGCTCTACATGGAACAGATGTATTTATTGAGCAAAGATTGAGGAGGGTGTCCCTTGATCATCTCAACAAAAATATTTAAGCAGCTTCTATCATTAGCTCTGTCTTAGACCCAGTGGTGTAAGTGAGATAAAAGTGCCTGCCCTCTAGGAACGCAGAAGCTGAAGGCAGACACGATTCGTGTGGTCATGCATAGAAAGATAAGGCCACCATCATCAGATTATGGTAAATCCCACAGCATAAGACAAAAGGCTTACAACACAGACTGCAAGTTTCCTTGGGAGGTCTCCAAAGTTTCTACTTTTTAATTTTCAGAGATACCATCATTCTGCCATGGATCACTGTGCAGATGTTACAACTATATTTAATCACAATTCTAAAGTCAGAGTGCGCTGCTCCGACCTAATGGCACAAGTGAGTCCTTGAACTGCCATCCAGTGGCTCTAGCAGGCAGGCATGGCTGTAGAAGGCAGCTATAGAAACCTGTTTAAATGTGGGTGACTCATGGTATCAAAGATCCCTGAACTGTTCAGTTAAGCAGAGGAATCATCAGGATCATGATCATTTCTCACTCTACCCCCCTCCCTTGCTTGTTCAAAGCAAAAAGCCCTTAATTGCTTCTTGAACTGCACACAAGTGGGCCGTTGACTGTGACTGTAATTCAGCATGGAGAATCAAGGAAAATACTAAAACAGATTTTGTTGAGGCAATGCCTTAAACAGAGAGAACACTGCAGTGGGATCAGCAGGCACAGGACACTCTTAAGTGGAGTGAGGTTTGCTTAAAGCACAGCTGGAGGTATTGTCAGCAAGGGAAGTAATCTTTAATTGGAGATGATACCAGGTGTGATTGAGGGGGATCTATTATTAGGGACACAGAGAAGGCACAGGATGGTAAGAGGAAGAATGAGCTGAAAGAGAGAAGGAATAAAAAATCCATTTAGAAGGACACCACATTTTGGATGCTCTAGCAGATTTAGGTTCCTAATGAAGAAGACCCTGTTTAAGGAAACGCAAGGATTCTGGATTCATTCTTAAGCCATTTATCAACCTGCTACAACCATGTAAAAAGGTGCATGCAGATAGACCATTACACCTCAAGAACTCTGAACCATTTTCTTCCATCTAGATTGTGTGTACCTAGAAAATGTTATGGACGTGAAGAGGCAGAAACAGCTTTGCCAGTACTTTCAGGTTCACTGGTCATTCTACCTGTAGCCATGGCCGTCTCTCGCACTGGCTTCAGGGACTGGAAAAGGGAGTCCCACAACTGGAAGCCTATTGCGAATTTTAAGTCTTTTGTAAATATTTCTCTCCCTGTTTACCTAAGAAAGATGCAGGTCTTCCAAGAAAATTCTCCCTTTGAGAAATGTACCCTTTTTCTTCTCTGTGCTGTTGGGTCTCTGAAATAAAAACCAATGCCTGGCACTTCTTTAATCCTCCCATCCCACTTCACCCACCACTATACTGTGCAGGGGGTTCTTCATTCCCATGCCCTCACAGCAGACCCACCCTTACAGACTGCTCTACATCCTTGCACCAAGGGAGGGGACACTGAGGGCTCCACTTCTGTCTTCAGTCCTCTATAGGGTGACTCTGTCGTGTCCTCAACAGCACTGAATGGCAACCGTGCTTTCAGAGGAAGTCCCAGGGACAAGAATAAGTGCTCTTTTACTAGGAAAAGCTGAATACTATTTTCTAGGGAAGCAGTGATCCAATGATAAGATAGAAGGAGCTGATCATAATCTACTGAGTACTTATAAGTCCACATTAAGGGCTCTAAACAGATATTCTCATGCAATAATAACTGCAGGGTAGACACTATCACAATCCCCATTTTGCAGAGAGAAAAGTGATGCATTGTAAGGATAAATAGAGTGCAGAAGCCAAAGTGAAGGTTCCAAAGGGGTTTGAATGGCTATACATGCTTGGCAACGAGCCAATTGTTCTTCCTGTACTATTTGAAAACTCTGTAATAATTCTACAAGATGAGCTTTTTTAAAATCCTCCTTTAACAGACAAGGGAACTCAGAGTCCATAAGATTGAATAACTTGCCTAAGTTTCTACAATTGGTAGGTGCAAATGATTAAACTAGAAAGTCCACACGATTCCAACTTTGCCTTCCTGGCTCCACTTAGCCAAGATCCTCCATTGGTTAATAAACCTATTACAGGTTGAATACCATCCTTCTCCTAATTATTTAAAAAAATTAATTCTGATCCAGGACCATCCCACTAAAGGTTTTTTTTTTATATGTTCTGAGCATCATAAATGATGCCACCAATTCATTTGTCATTGTCTTCAAATTCTCATATTAAAGGTAATCCTATAAAAACAATTAAATACAAATTCATAATGATGATAGTATTGATAGATCATTTAAAGAGACTTAAGTGGTTTACTTCATTGCTAGATCTTAGATACAGTCCTATGTACTTCATCAAGATCACAGAGCTTTTTCCATGACAAAAGCCTGAATTTATTTCTTGGATGGCAGGATATGATCTCTCCCTGAACAATTAAAACCCCATCTGTATAATCAAGCAGCAGACAAGGATTTCAAGGGTCTCTTAATAGTAGTTAAATCAACAAGTGCATCTCTACTGATTGACCTAGTCAGTTTCCAAATTATATAAAAAAGTACAGAATTTCAATGTAATTTAAAATTTCCTTCTAAACTCTTGTGAGAAAGATAGAAAACAATGGAATATTACTCATCCATATAGAAGAATAACATTATGGCATTTGCAGTTTAGTAAATGGATGGAGTTGGAGAATATCATGCTAAGTGAAATAAACCAGTCCCCAAAAAAACCAAAGGCCAAATGATTTCTCCAATAAATGGATGATGATACATAATGGGGTGAGGGAGGCAAGAATGGAGAAAGGATGGATTGTGTAGAGGAAAATGAAGAGTAGGGAGGGGGCAGGGGGAAGGAAAGATAATAGAATGAGACAAACATCATTACCCTATGTACATGTATGACTACACAAACGGTGTGACTCTACTTCGTGTACAACCAGAGAAATGAAAGTTGTACCCCATTTGTGTACAATGAATCAAAATTTAAAAAATTTTAAAAAAGGGAGCAGAGGCAGCGTAGAACTTCAGTTAGCCAATACTTAGTGAGAAGGTACAATGTGTCCTGATCTGTTTTAGGCACTGAGTATCCAGCAGACTCACCCTGGTCCTTATCCTCAAAGAGATGTCTAGGGAGTTGGGGAAGGATGACACAGTACTCGTCCCAGGAGCTTTACTCCTGCTGGCCTGGGAACTTCTGGATTATGGTGCTGAAAAGTTCATGTTTTAAATCAGAACTGGTTTGAAACCTGGCTCTATTGCTCTATTTACTATATAACCAAGAGCAAGTCATTCAAAGCCTTGAGGCTCCATTTCTGAGTCTACACATGGAGACAATATTTAGCAGGCAGGAAGAGTGAGCACATCATGGATAGAAAGAAGCCAATACGTGCACAGCATGTAGCATGGATCATTAGTGTCAAGGACCTAGCGTGGTGTGGGACAAAAGGTAGTTGGCTGGCTGGCACCACTTCTCTCTTGTTCAGGACTTTGAACTCTCTTCCCTTAGTTGTGACTCTCCCTTTTCTACTACTGCAAGCCTCTCCTGGTTAACCTTTACTCCTCCTTCAGCCTGATCTAAACCTCCATTTGCACTTCTTCCTGCAACCCCTACCTGATCACCATAACACCCAGGCTTGCTTATATCTCAGCACCTGTCAATCACCTTTAAGAGTCTCTAGTTTTTTGCCTACATTCCCTACCAGAGTGTGAGAATCTCCAAGGCAGGGCTTTGTGTTCATAGCATGTCCCCAACTCTTGAGTAAAATAGTGGACAGCAGCAGGTGTTCCATAACCATTTGTTCAGAAGATGAATGGATGAATGCAAATAGATACTGTGTCTAAAACTGCATAAATCTGCCCATAGTGAAAAAGAGCATGGCTCAAATGCAGCATCAAATTCTGCTGGCCCATCTTGTGCCTGCTGTCATAAAATCTCTGGTAAGAGGCAGAGATGACTGCAGTGTCATGCTGAAGTCTATCACAACATCAGTTGCCTGTCCCACAAACTGTGGTGCAGAGTACTTTCCGTGGTATGGCTATGTCTCCCTCTCAATAAGATTGCCTTTGCTAGATGTGGGTGTGAACGTGAACACAACTCAGACGCTTACACCAACCTTTGGCATAAATAAGTGTGGGAAGAATTCAGGTCAGTCCAACCATTAGTAACAATATCTTCTTGCTCTCCTGGGAGCTGTTTCAGATCTTGGATTCATCCCCACCTCTACTTAAAGAGACAGGGATGGGACGGCGGCTTCTAGAATTACAACCATTTTGTCAACTTGTCGTTTGACTCACTGTCTGGCCAGTGCCTCTCCCTCTGGATCTGCAGACATTTTGCACAGGAAGAAAGCAATAAAATGAACAGTCACAGGGCCGACAAATTCTCCAATCTTCAAAGCCCCGTGTTCTGTCCCACAGTCCATACATATTTCTGGTAAGCACCATGGAGAGCCTCATATCTGTTACCTCCGGCATGGTTGGGAATCAAAGCAGTGACCCCATGAGATGTTTTCTAAAGGCCCGAGGGCACTGGGCCATTTTATCCTCACTCCCTTGGAGAGCTTCCCTGATGGCATGAGAATACCTGAAAAGGCTACCTTCGTCTGTTCCTTATTGCCTTAAATATAAGAGTCCTCCTAACCTTTAGGGATTTATATTTGGAAGAGGGAAATGAACTAAATACCACTTAGAAAAAGGCAGGAGGGG
>JAJEJO010052848.1:14696-54778 GCA_020662805.1 Glaucomys volans | reverse complement strand
GGAACCACCACACAGGGTTCACCAGCTCAGGACTGGGACTTTAATTAAGGACATTGGTGGTGGTTTCCTTTGTCTGATTTGGAGTGGTTGTGGGCACACTGTCCAGGCACGTGTGGCTAGCTACCACTGGACATGGCCCTTTTGTGAGTCTCATTATAAAACTGGACGGGGAAAAACCTTGCTGACCTCCTGGAGACTTGGTGTGACATATGTGTGATAATAGACGTATTGCTGAGACCACGCCTAGAGTCACACAGGGAAAGCAGGAAGAGGGGCGATCACAGTGATCACTGTCACCACAGTAGCCTTACCATCCCTTGGTGGGAGTCAGAAGGCCAGAAGGGCCCGTGACCACGTTGGCTTCCTGTTACCTTGGTAACCAACAGCCACTGCTGTGTCGGCTCAGCACAACATGAATTCACCATTGTACAGTTCTAGAGGGCGGAGTCCAAACAGGGTCCACTGGGATCACAGGCTGAAGGTTTGTTCCCTCCCCCAAAATGCGGAGGTGAAAATCCTGACCCTGTGTGATGGTCCCAGGCAGCCGGGACTGTGGGAGGTGACTGGGTCACGAACGAGGTGAACACCTTATCAAGGGGAGCACTGAGGGCTCACCCGCCCCCTCTCTGCCACCCAGGGATGGAGGACAAGCCTGCAGCCCAGAAGCCACTGCTCAGACCCCAGCTCAGACCTGTGACCCGCCCCACAGAGAGAAGCAGCCCCTGTTATTCACAGGTGGTCTCTCCATGTCCCGGGACAATCAGCCTGAGCCAGGTCCCAGCACAGTCTGGGCGAGGTGTGTTCCTTCCAGAGGCTGCAGGACAGGAAGATTTCTCGCCCTCCCAAGGCTGCTGCCTGGCCAGGTCCTCCCTCACCTTCCAAGCCAGCGCCCAGCAGCTACCAAGCCTTCCCTCCCCCTGTCGCATCTCTCTGGCTCCAAGGCTCCCATTTGTGAGGACCCTCATACTGACACTGGGCTACCAGGTACTCCAGGACGGTCCCCATCTTAGCAGTCTCGCTTAGCCACATCTGCAAGCCCCTTCCAAGGTGTAAGACAGCATTCACGAGCTTCAGGGACCAGGACGTGGCTGACTTCAGGAAGCCCTTACTCTACCTGCCACATGACAGGAGAAATAAGATGAATGGAGACTTGGGGAGAACTGGAAACTGGCTTATTATGGCCTCGTCACCCTGGCCTTTCAGTCAGTCCATGTCCCAGTGACTTTTGGAGCTGTGCGCCCCTGAGTCTTCAATCTGTCGCTCTTTGGAGCCTTGTGTGGAGGCACCATGCAGGATGATTCCACCATCGCTGCTTCCCTTTTAGATAAATTAATGCCCATCTGGCCCCTGAGGGTGCATGTGCAGCTGGTAGCGAGGCTCTCTGTGAGGTTAGAGGGAGGAAACAGCAGATGGGAGTAACAGGGGTTCCGTCTGGGGAGTGGGGAGTTGCTGGCCAGCTTCAGGGTCCACAGGACCCACTGGTTGACACCCTGCATTGCCTGTGCTGTGGTTGGCTGGTCACCAGCAGGAAGGAAGAACTGGGGGAAAGAGGAGATGTTTCTAGAACCTCAAACAGACCAATAATGAGTAAGGAAATTGGGTTGCCAATCAACACTTCCCATAAAGAAAAGCTTAGGCCAAAGGGCTGCACGGTAACTACCACACACGTCAGGAAGCACTAACACGACGCTTCTCAGACGCCTTGAGAAAGTCAGAGACAACTCCTTCAGATTTCTTTGGTGAGGCCGTCCCTATGACCTATCAGTTACCGTGACAAACCTCCTCGACCATGAAGGATGAATGTCACACGATCACCTCAAAAGGGGCAGGAAATGTATCTGACAAAAATTAACACATTTCATGGAAAAAAAAAAAACCTCTTAGCAAACTATGTACAGAAGGAATCTACCTGGACAAAACAAAGCTACGGAGGAAAAGCCACTCACACCCCCTCACTGGGGAAAAGTCTTCCCCTGAGTCCAGCACAAGGGAAGGATGCCCGGCTCGCCACCCACTCCTACCGCTGCTGTTCAACACAGTCCTTGAAGCCCCCGCCAAGATGATTAATAACGAGGAGAAAGAGAGAAACAGATTGGTTGGGAAGAAATGAGGCAGCCTGACCAGGCAGATGACGTGATCTATGGACGGAACCCCTAAACATGCCATTCAAAATTTCTGTTAGAACTAATAAACAAGTTCAGTGAAGATGCAGGATACAAACCCAACATACAAAATCAGTTCCATTCCTACCTGGTAAGATGAAATACCCTAAAGGAAGTTAAAAACCACACCATTTCCAACAGCCTCAGAAAGGGATGGATTTAACCCAGCAGGTGAGAAATTCACACACGGGAAACTACAAAACAGTGGCCAAGGAATTAAAGAAGGCTCTTCTTATTTGCAAAATAGAAGCAAATATTTATACCATTAGGAGGGTTATGATGTAGATTTTGTTGAAAACAAAAATCACACATGAGGACTTAGCAGACGTTCTTGAAATACATTAAGTGCAAAATGATGTTGGCTCTTATTCCAAACCAGGTCTTCTCACCCAGAACCCACTGCTTCCAAGGATGAGGAGGGATCGGGATTCTAGCTTTGGTAAGACAAGAGCCCAAGCAAACAAGCCTCAAGGAAACACCAGGGTGACGAAGAAGAGGCAGCTAGCCACCATCTGCTGATATTTACAAGTGACTATTACTATAAAATTTCTGCACTAGAGGGATATTTTGAGAACCAGCTTTGATCCAGGTGAAAACAGGGGTGTCTAATTCCTCATTACAGGTCAGTTCAACACATGACACTTGAATGAAAAGATGCTAAATCCATTGCAATATAACCTTTTCCTCTCCTTAGAAGTACTTGGTGACAACATTCACGAAGCGGGCATGGAAACTGGTGGAGAGAGCGCTACCTGGAGCTCATGGGGGCGGTGATGTCTCAGACAGCCTGTGCCTGCCCCTGAGAGGGAGCTGTGACCTGCGGAACTTCTAGGGAAACCAGTTTTTTCCTTGAAGAAAGGAGCACCTTGTCTTGAGGACAGAGCATGGCGGGTGGGGCCATCAGGGCAGCTGCACCTGGGAGGAGCCTCCAAGTGTGGGAGGCTGCCCGAGGCTTTCTCTAGTCAGCCATGGTGGGGAAAGGGGCTTAAAAACCAAAGGACTGAGCCACGCTTTCATCATGAACATTCCCTTCTGATTGTGGCATGAGATGGGAGGGTGGCCGTTCTTCACCAGAGGTCGTACATCATAATCCAGAACAGAGCTCACCTTGATCCCTGTGTGAACAAAGGGCTGCACCCACACTCTCCCCACTGAGGAGGAAAGTGGATTTGAACCTGGCGTGTGACAGAGTGATCATCTTGCAGAAGTAAGGAGGGCCTCAGCCCAGGTGAGCCATGGGACAAGGGTCTGTGTGCACTAGTTCTGCAGGAACTTGTCATCAGATACACATGACAGCAGAATGCATTTTGACACGTACATACATGGAGTATAACTCATCCTAATTAGGATCCCATTCTTGTGGTTCTACATGATATGAGGTTTCGCTGGTCATGTGTTCATATATGAACTTAGGAAAGCTATGTCTTCATTCCACTGTCCTTCCTAATCCCATCCCTCCTCCCTTCCTTCATTCCCCTTTAATCCTATGAACTTCTGTTTTTTCCCTCCCCCTTTATTGTGTGTTAACACCCGCATATCAGAGAGAACATTTGGCCTTTGGTTTTGGGGGACTGGCTTATTTTACTTAGCATGATAGTCTCTAGTTCCATCCATTTACCTGCAAATGCCATAATTTCATTTTTCTTTATAGCAGAGCAATATTCCATTATGTATATAAACCACATTTTCTTTATCCATTCATCTGTTGAAGGGCATCTAAGTTGGTTCCATACTTTAGCTATTGTGAATGAGCTGCTATAAATATTGATGTGGCTGCATCGCTGTAATATGCTGATTTTAAGTTCTTTACGTATATACTGAGGAATGGGATAGCTGGGTCAAATGGTGGGTCCATGTCAAGTTTTCTGAGGAATCTCCATATTGCTTTCCAGAGTGGTTGCACCAATTTGCAGTCCCACCAGCAATGTATGAGTGTACCTTTTCCCCACATCTCACCAACATATATTGTTACTTGTATCCTTGATAATTGCCATTCTGACTGGAATGAGACAGAATCTCAGTGTAATTTTAATTTGCATTTCTCTAATTGCTAGAGATGTTGAACATTTCTTCATGTATCTGTTGACCATTCATATTTCTTCTTCTGTGAAGTGCCTCTTCAATTCCTTTGCCCATTTATTGATTGGGTTGTTTTCTTGGTGTTAGGTTGTTTGAGTCTTTGTATATCCTGGAGATTAGTGCTCTCTCTGAGGTGTAGGGGGCAGAGATTTCCTCCCATTCTATTGGCTTTCTCTTCACATCCTGGATTGTTTCCACAGGACCTTTTCATTTTCCTCCTAATCCCAGGGCATGGACATCCCTATTAGTGGGAAACCAACATTGTAATTAAATTCCATCACTGAGGAGGGGGCAAGGTCAGAAGATTGTGAATGTGGAAGGAGAACCCCAGCTAGAAAGTCAATATCCACCTGTTCACAATCGGTGGAAAAAAAGATGTCCTCGATCTGGGAATAGCACGCATTTTCAGAGTCTAAATGGAAACTAGGGCGAAGCTGTAAGTAGCTCCTGGGAGACAAACGTGGACACACTTAATTGAGGGCAGAAGCTCAAGCCGTCTGAGGAAGGCAAGTGAGTGGGCAGGTCTGCAGATTCCTTGGCAACCATTGTCCTAAGAAGATCTGAGGTATTTTCTTGCACCTTGGTCCCCAGAGCTTCCTCTTCCGCGGCTTCTTCTCTAGTCTTGTCAATTTTCAGAGCCACCTCGTGTTCCTCAATTACCTCTTTTATTTCCTAAGAGACCCAAAGATGATTGCTGTTGCTTCAACTGAAGAAACTTAATGCTCAGAACAAATACAAAATAAATATCTCCCAGTCCTCAGTGTCTGTGAGACATTTCAAGGCCCAGAGTTCTCCTAGCATTTCAGGAAAACAAATTATCAACCTTCTAGTCCACTGGCCCCAAACCCCTGAAAAACAACAGGAATTCAGCATAGAAGCCATTGTGTGTCCCCAGGTCACTTACAGGAACATGGGGACCCTTCTGCTTCCCGGTGGGTTCCCCATCCAAAAGTCCTGTGGTTCCAGTTCCCACCACTGAGATGTGGCTCCATCTCCTCATGGAGTGGGGTCTGCCCATCTTTGTGCTCATGGTGAACACCACATGGCCAAGGACAGACAAAGCCGTCCTTCTTCCCCTCTGGGAGGGCAGTTGCCCTGACCCTGGGCCTCATCTGTGCCCCCTGCACATCAGCCTGATCCTGGGCGTCTTCTCCATTCTCAGTTATTCATCTGTAAATGAAGGGTCATGACAGACACTCCCTCACACAGGGAGGCCATGGACATTAGGGCTGGGTAAGCGCAGAACTTCACATGGGTTCACGTGTGATAAATGCTCAGTCCATGGCAGGCACTGGTATTATGCTGTGTTATTAAAGAGAAGCAGAGCATGGTGCTCGGTTACCACATCTGAAATCCAGCTTCCTGCAGTGGGCACTGAGGAAAGGAAGCCCAGGTGCACCTAGAAACCTTACGCAGATTCCACGGAAACTTTCACGGGAATAACCAGAAACCAGAAGTGACCCGAATACCTTCCAGTGGGTGACGGGATGAAGACACCGAGGTGCACCCTCAGGAAGAAGTAGTTACTCAGCAAACACAGGATGAGCTGCTGATGCCAGGGGAGTCTGTGGCTCACAGGAGCATCAGGACTTGGGCGAGCAGAGTCGGCCTCTGAGGTCTCCCCTGAAACGCCAGAGCTGGTGTGAGTGGGAAAACCATCAGAAAGGTCCCTGCAGAGAGGCACCCTGCAAGACACCTGACCAGTGCCCCTAGGCCACCAAAGTCACCAAAAACGAGGAGACTCTGAGAAACTGCCACCACCAAGAGGAGCCCATGGAGGCTGAGGAGCAAGTGGAACCACAACTTAGACTGGGTTACGGAAAGACACGTGGAGGGAAAGCCCAAGAGGGCGGAGCCAGCTCTGGACTTCAGCCAGAACCACAGGCTGCTGGTTGGTTAACTGCAGCAAATACACTAAGGTGACAAGTCAATGGTGGGAGAAGCTGGGGTGGCTCCATGGACTTGCTGACCACTCTGAATATGAAGTCTGTCCCCACACCCCTCAGGGCTCTTAAACGTGGAACCCCGACCAAAAAAAGGAACACGGGGGCAGCGGGGGGGAATTCTAATGAATGTGGAAGGGATCAGGGGGCAGAGGAAGGGGACAGAGGCAAGAAGGAGGGATGGGAAAAGGGAGGACAGTGGAAAGAAACTGACCAAACTGTGCCTCGTGCACATACCAGTGTCCCAGAGGGAGCTCCACCTGTATGTGTGTCTATAAAGCAGAAACCTAAAACCTGTGAATAAATAGAAGGAAGACAGGCGAACAGAGGGAGGGGCACAGTGGAGGGAGGAGGACGGGAAAGGGAATATGGGGGACTGAAGTGGAGCAAATAGTCCATGTGCGTCTGCCTGTGTCAGAAGAACCCGACATTACAGACGACTGTAATGCACCAACAAGAGCATTCTGGAAAGCCCTCCAGGGGGCCATGGGAGGATTACGGGGAGGATTCCCACATGCTCTGGATGGTGGAAGCACTCAGCACCTCCCAGTTGACACCCTTCCTGCAGCTTTCCCTACCGTTGTTGTAATGAGATCAAAGACTGTTTACACATTTGTTACGAAGGGATTATGTTAATAAACTCTGGTGTGGACCAGGCACTAATGCCAAGCTGCCTCCTGGAGGGATGATAACTAGGGAAGCTGGAGCACCTGGGGCCCCAGGAGCAGCCTCTCTAAGGATGAGGCGCTCTGGCCGAGATGGGAGGGGAAGAGAGGTGGGCAGAGACCCAGAACTCTGCACTGTCAACCACACTGGTTCGTTACCAAAGCCCCAAGTCCGTCCCTGTCTGAGTCCACTTCTCATGCACTCTGAGGAGGCCGCATCTTGCAGCAGGAGTGATCTGGGAACAGCAGGGACAGGGCTGAGGGAGGCTGGATAGGGAGGTCTCAGCTGCTGCCCAGGTGACCCACAGCAGACTTCGAAGCTCTGATAGACACTGATGTGTATCAGCTGTTATGCTGCCGTTCTTGGTACCATGTTGTCACTGCTGGGTTAGGGCTAGCAAGCCAGGCCTCCCGTGGGCCATGAGGATCCTGAGTCTCTCTGAATAAACACTCCTGGTCTGGTGACCTGCTGCATGAAAGCTGCCCAGGCCCTGGGCAGTGACTCTGCCTCTGCTCCACCTCAACAGTAACTCAAATCTGAGGTCCCTGCTGTTCACGGGGTCAGGGCCAGAACCTCCTTGTCCATCTTGGGGACGCCCAATGACCCCAGCAGCAGCCCCTGCCGTGAGATAACGCCCTCCCTGTCTGTCCCTCACCACACCTGACTTCTCAGCCTTCCTTAGGCTTGTAGCGGCCTCTTCAGTGCCGTCCCTCAGCCCGCAGGACACATGGGCTGCTTCAAACCCCTGCTGGTGGTAGGAGCTGTTTCATGGAACGTCCTCTTCATGACCGACCAGGATCCCTCCAAGCAGCTGGTGTCTGCCCACTTGCCAGGTGGCCACAGTACAGCAGCGTCTGAGGCTCCCCACCTGGTGATGGAGACCGAGGCAGCTCGCTGGTTCTCACACCTCCCCTGCTGCTGCTGGAAACCACTGCTTTTCCTGGAACACAGATGTTAGCTCGGGCAAGTGGACCTGGGACAAACCAAATTCAATCCACACCTGGCCATGTTGGATTTCCAGCCTGGGCAGGAGCTTGTACGCAGAGAGGGGAAGGCCCCTGTGACTTGAAGGACTCTTGCATATGCGCAAATGGTCTGGACGATGTTGCTCAGATGAGAACCCAGGGCACATCCCACACCTCCTGTCCATCCCAGTGGTTTTGAGCACAGTGATGATAAGCAAAGTACGTGTCCCCATTGGCCTCCCCGGATGTTCCCTCACCATGTAGGTGAGAAAGGACTCCCTGGGGTGGAGGGTCTCCACAGCACCTGGTGTAAGCACCACAGGGAAGGTAACAGGTCCCTCCCGAGAGTCCAACCCCTTGGCCAGGGTGAGGCTGGGCACACAGGGCTCCTAGTATGTCCACCTTATGTCCAGGTGGGTGCGCTCCCTGGAGGAGCCACTCACTCATTTAAATGCCAGGGGTGTGTGGAGAGTTCCAGGGCTCAGGAGGGTTTCTTCCCAGCCGAGAGGGGGCAGCACTGTCACTGACCCATCAGACAGTCTGTCCTCCACCCAGGACCTGCGCACACACTGCCCTCTGCAGATCTCCAGGCGTCCCTCTTTCTCAGCTCCACCTGCTCAGGTCAGGCAGGTCAGCTCCACCTGCCTGGATCTGGAAACATCTCCAACCACAGAGAGTGCAGGCAGGTTTCCCCTTCCTCCTCCTCCTCCTCTCCAGGACCACTCAGGATGTGCCCAGTGTGGATTCATGTGTTCTGTCTGTTTCACATTCTCTCAGGCAGAAGGGCCAGTCCAGGCTCAGTCACTGTCCTGTCCAGTACTAGAGCCTCACCTGCTCCCTGTGCTGCTGTGTGACACTCCGTTGCCTTGTGTCCAGCCTGGGCTGTTCCTAACACACCTGCCGCACAGGCCCAGCAGGTCCTGTGAAGGACAAGTATGCACATCTCTCCTGGGTGTGTCCCTGGGAGCGAAGCTGCTGCTCTGTAGGGAAGGGAGGCTGAGCGTCTACAGAAACTGTCAGAAGAAATTTCTACCCCGACATGGTTTCCTCCCAGCACACGGGGCCTCAGCTCTCCCAGAGCATTCATTACAGAAGGCGTTTCCCTGACTCTGAACTTCAGTCACTGTTGCTAGTTAAATACTGTACGGCACAGCCATTATTCTGCAGAGGAACCCGGACACCATCTACCCCCGAGAGCCAGAGGAGGAGAACCTGCCACTGTCCTCCAGGAGCTGCCCTCCCCAGAGCCCCGGCCACCCTTCCCTCATATCTGATGTTGGGATTCTCTCCGGTTTCTGTGTCTCTTGAAAACCCAGTTGCATGTTCTCCACTTGCTACAGAGAATAAAACAATGTCCCTTAAAGTGAAAATCAAGAACAAGAAAATCTACAGATGCCAGTGTTGTCTGAGCCTCAATATTTCTAATTTCCCCACTGTATAAAAATTTCTATCAAAACTCAAGAACTCCCCCAAGTGGCCCAGAGTCACAGTGCATGCGTGTTCTCGCTCTGGGGTCTGTATGCTCTGAAGGGGTCCCGCATGCAGCCACCTGCACACTGGGCCACGTGCCATGGAGCAGAACGGGCTGCTGCAGGCTCAGGCTGCGCTACGGGCTGAGAGCAGGCGACCTTTTAGGCTCCAGAACAGCTGAATTAAGGACACGCCATGTCTTCCCTCTCAAAGACCAACCTAAGCACTTTCACTGCTCCTGGGGGTGGGATAGCTGAGTCAATGGTGGGTCCATTCCAAGTTTTCTGAGGAATCTCTACACTGCTTTCCAGAGCAGCTGCTCCAATTTGCATTCCCACCAGCAATGCATGAGTGTGCCTTTTTTCCCACATCCTGGCTGACATTTAGTGTCGCTTGTATTCTTGATAACTGCCATTCTGTCTGGAGATGAAATCTTAAAGTAGCTTTGATTTACATTTCTCTAATTGCTAGAGATGTTGAGCATTTTTTCATATATTTGTTGATCAATTGTATTTCTTCTTCTGTGAAGTGTCTTCTGTGAAGTGTCTGTTCGGTTACTTAGCCCATTTACTGGGATTGGATTACTTGGGTGTTTTTTGTTGTTTTTTTTTTTGGTGTTTTCTCAGTTCTTTACATATCCTAGAGATTAATGCTTTGTCTGAGGTGCATGTGGTAAAGATTTTCTCCCAATCTGTAGGCTCTCTCTTCACTTTATTATTTCTTTTGCTGAAAAGCATTTGAGTTTGAATCCATCCCATTAACTGATTCTTGACTTAGCTTCTTGCACTTTAGGGGTCTTGTTAAGGAAGGAACCAACCTAGATGCCCTTGAACAGATGAATGGATAAAGAAAATGTGGTGTGTGTGTGTGTGTGTGTGTGTATATATATTCATATATATATATATGATGGAATATTACTCAGCTTTAAAGAAATTCTGGCATTTGCTGGTAAATGGATGGAGTTGGAGAATATCATGCTAAGTGAAGTAAGTCCAACCCCCCAAAAACAAAGGCCGAATGTTTTCTCTGATATGTGGAAGCTAATTCACACTAAGTGGGGAGGGGGGAGAGGGAAGAATAGAGTATATTAGGTAGAGGGGAGTGAAGGGAGGGGAAGGGATATGGGGGCAGGAAGGATAGTAGAGTGAAACAGACATCCTTACCTCGTGTGCATGTATGACTGCATGACCGATATGATCCTGCAATATGTACAATCAGAAAAATGAGAGCTCACACTCCATTTATGTATGATCTATCAAAATGTATAAATGCATTCTACTGCCTTGTACAACTAATTAGAACAAATAAAATAAAAATGTTCTTAAATGCAGCATATATGGAAAGGGAGGGGAAACAGAGACCCTGTGGGGGAGAGATCTGGGAAACCCCATACCAACCAGGCATGGAGGGTGGGCACCAGTGGTGCTAAGCCATGTCCACCATACAGGCCTGGATGGGATGAGATGTGAGGACCCCCAACCCAGAGCCCCCAAGGAGAATATCAGATGAGCCCAGATAATAACCCTCAAAACCACCAAAGTCATCAAAAATCAGGGAAGACTGAAAATGTGTCACAGCCAAGAGACACGAGGAGCAAAGGGACGTGGTCCTGGGTGGGACCCAGAAAGGACATTAGGTGAAGACATGAAGTCTGGGAAGAGAATGGGCCTTAGTGACAGAGCACAGTGCTGGCTCATCAGCTGTTACAAATGACATGCTAACACACGACGGTACTGCAGTAGTCCCCTGGTCAATGGGCATGTGCTGCAAGTCCCTCAGAGGGTGCTGAGCCCTGTACCTTGTTTTTCCACGCACACCTGTCTACAGTTATGTTTGATTTATAAATCAGGCACAGTAAGAGAAAAGCAATAACCTACCAGGGATCTCAGCAACTTTCACACACAGTATTTTTTTCTTACTAAGTTGAGAGTGTTTGCCTTTTTGCTTAGAGGAAGCACTTTACAACTGCACTGTGGCATTTGCCAGCATCACAACCCTTGAAATTTGGGGCCATTATTAAGTAAAATAAGAGTTACCTGAACACAAGTACTGTGCTGCAACCATGGCTGATCTGATAACTAGGACAGCTGATGAATGGGAGGGTAGCCTACACAACTTGGATACACTGGACAAAGGGAGGACTCTTGTCTTGGGGGATGAAGTGAAGTAGTACAAGATTCCATCACACTACCCAGAATGGTACAGAGTTTAAAACTCATGAACTATCCATTTCCACAAGTTTGTATTTAATATTTTCAGACCATGGATAAATGAAAGCAAAGCCGAGGTTAAGAAGGACCACTGCACTATGGGGAAACTCACGCTTTCCATACAAGAACCATGAACGCACCTGCTGTGACTGGAAGATGCCTCGCCTGGAGGTCAGAGTCTTCCCTGGTGACCTTGGGTAAGTCCTGACTCCCCCGTACCTGGAGCTGTAAAACAAGAGGATTACACTGATGGTCCTAAAGGGTTTCAGAAGCACTCCAGTGGACTGTCATTCTAGGCCTGCAGAAGAGTCTGGGAAATTTTTCTGGACAGAGCCAGAGAGTAAATATTTCAGATTTTGATAGACATACGCTCTGCACCGCGGCTGCTCAACGCTGCTCCTGTGGAGTGAAAGCTGTCAGGGAGGATGTGTGGCTGGGTTCCAAAAAAACTTTATCTACAGAAGCAGAAGGTGGGCTCTATTTAGCCTGCAGGCCGTAACTTTTCTGAGCCCGGTTCTAGACTAGTAGATCTCAGCGTTGACTTTTTAAAAATGCCAATCCTTCTAAACATTGTTATTTGATTTCTCTGGAGTGTGGTCTAGTCATAAAGTTTCTAAATTCCCCAGGAGGATTCCAGTGTGCCTGGAGGGTGATACCACTTATCCATAAGAAGGGACGGAGAGAAGTCGATGGGCGTGGTGTGGGAGAGTAGCTGGAGGCTGGCTAAGGAGAGCTTCTTGTGGGTGAAGTGGAAATAGAATCGGGATGCTGAGTTTCCTAAAAAGAGCATCATCTTCCCACATGTCCTCCATTATTCGAGGCAAGAAACAACCAATTCTAACACCAAAAAAGGTCCCTTTTTTCTCGTGCCAGTCGCAGAAGTCCCTTGAAGGCAGCTCTGGGTGGAACAGCCCTGCCTTGAGTGCCAGGTGTGAATCCCCCAGGCCTTGTGCTCCCTTCCTCCTGGGGAACTGCACTCACTGCCCTTCACGAGCCACACTTCGGATGCTTGTCTTGTGCTCCTGCCAAGTGCATTTAGTGGCTGTCCCATATGTCCTCTTTCCTTCTTGGTGACTCTGTGTATTTCACATTTTTAAAAGTTGTATTTCCCAGGCTCTCTTCAGCTAATGTCTATAACACAGTTTGGAAGAGTAGACACAAGCGACATTGTTCAAGAGGCTGAACCAGGACACGTTACAGGCGACCACAACTGTAGGCTTGGTTTTCTCCATCACGGTTCCCCCTCCCTCACAGTAGGATCAGAAAAGGACAGGAAGGGCTACATGACAGAGAGGAAAGCAGGAGGGCCCTGTGGGGTCGGAGGGCCCTGTGGGGTCTTCAGACCACCCTGCATCGTGGGCCTCTGACGGACTTGGGCACATTCTCGGCTGTTCGATGTTCTGTTTGCCAGACAACCTCCGGCTTCCCCTTGATGAGATCTTCACTCTGGCCTGACACTTCCCTAATGAGGGGTGGGTTCTGGGGGTGGCCTTGCACCTTACAGATGTTGTGCAGTCCCCCGAGGTGACTGGACTATGCCAGCAGGACACAGGTCTGACACTAAACTGCCCATTAACCTGGTGGTGTGAGAGGGCGTCTCAGGAGGAGTGACTCCATGGCAATGTGAGCTGAAGGAAGGTTCCCTAGTGACCCCAAGCTCTCCAGAGGACCCTCCCTGGTCCATTAGCCTTTGTCCCCTACTTACCAGGGCCCCAGGGAATGGCTGTAGTTCTGTAGATGCTGCTTAAAACTCCCACTGAGTTTGATCATAGAATGCTGTTCCTTGCCCACTTCTGGCAAGATGCAGGTTAACTGAGGACCAGAATGGTGACATCATCATCCACGGTTCCTATATTAGATGTTTCCAGAAAATTGTGCCCCAGAATAATTTGCAAGAGAAAATTGAAATGCGTCTGTTCTGTTCCCAGGGATTATATTTGGGAATTTGAAGGATTCTGATTATAACAGGAGATGCCTGAGCCCATCCATAACCCCCACAGACAGGATGGCCCTCCCACCCTGCCTGGCATAGAGCTCAGTGAGCAAAGGGTCATCGTTGTGGCTGGGCACTGATTACAGCTGAGTTGACCATTCTGCATGTGCCCAAAAGAGAGAGGAGGGTCATTTCCCAGGGGCCCTACGAGAGCCTCCATGACATCTCTCCAGAGGGGAAGACGTTCTTTCTCACAGAAGCCAAGCAGCCAGAAGGAGCTCAGCACCGTGAAAAAGCAAGGTCAGCTACCCCCTGGATTCTCCCATTCTCATTCTTACAGGCAGGTCACCTCTGAGATGGCCAAGACCCTTCTCCCCAGGGTATCACAGCCCTTTACTGGCCTGACCTCCTGCAGGGTGGGTTTGGCCAAGTGACCAACTTCCCACACCCAGGACAAGGCAGGACAAGGCAGGACGGCATGGTCAAGGTCAAGCTGTGCTGCTTGCACAGCCTGTGCTTCTGGCTTGCTCACCTTCTCTGGTTCCTTCTGTCTCTGCTGCAGGACAGCCGCGGGCCCCGAGCTCCTTCAGCAGCCACAGTGTGAGGAGCCCTGGCTTCTGCTCAGGGGCGCCTTCCCAGGCCGCCATGCCAGGGCCTTGCCAAGCTGAGCTCAGTGTCCTTACCCACGGGGACAGTGAGGCAAGAAATGCTGGCTGCTTGAAACTGTGAGGTTTGGGAGAAAATTACAGTGATGTAAAGATACTTAATATAAAGGGGAGGTGACCTCACACTCACACATGGACTGCTTCTGTCAGTTTCAGAGACATGAATTAAACATCTGCCAGCCCCCAAACTCAGGATTATGATCACCTTCAAAAAACAGGAAGCAAGCAAATTATGTTCTCTGCTCTTACAATTATGTCAATGTGAACCCTGTTATTATGTATAACTAAAATGGACTAATAATGAGAAGAATAATTTAACAATAAGTAAAAAACAGGAAACACAAGAAATGAGGTAGAAACACGTTCGCCTGGCTGATGGCTCCTCGTCCAGAGGCTGAAAACACAAGATCGTTCAGGGCGTGTCACCTGGCCACTACAACATCCAGGGAAAATGACAGTTACGTTGAAATGTTTTGTGAAATTTCCCTCATGGCCTGTGCTGTCTGGGAAGGTGACTATACGGTGGCTTCACCAAAACAGGCCTCCTGATTGCGACAAAATGAAACCATGCTTGGGCCGCTGAGACGCATGCAGCAGTCACACACATGCCAGTCCCGGGTGGGGGCAGAACACTGCTTTTGCCCAGAGTGATGTGTGTAGCAGCTCCTGGGATCCCGGTCATTTCCGCTGGCCTGGAGTCCATTACCACCCTGCACCAGGGACAGGCCCTGAGACGCCCTCTAGTAGAATCACCTCCACTCTCTGAGGACGTTTAGTCCAGACCAAAGCCTCAGCGCCTTTAACACTCCCCAAAAGGCCTGAAGACACCCTCAAATCCTATCCCTAGCCTTTTCTAACATGTCCACGTCAAGAGATCCAGGGATTCCCATGGCATGCTGCTCCCAAATCTGTCCAGTGACACAGATCAAAGTGTCCTCAGGCTGGTGTGATATCTACATTCCATTTTCCATGTTTAAATCAATGAGAAGCTCTACGACTGCTGTTCTTGGCTGTGCATTTATGTGTCCAGCCATGCTACAGTGTCAGGTGACACACGTTTTATTGTTTAAGCCAAACTCCAAGGATACGTGGGGGAAGAAAACCCCACAGTAACACAGTAACCCAGGACCGTCACAGCCACTCAGGACTCGTGGGCAGCGATTCTCTCCACAGCTGTGAGTCCCAAGGTGCATCCTCTGTGATTCCATTTCTTTCTTTCCTCCTCTGGAAAAGATGCCAGGAGAGGGTTTTTTTAAGGGATAACCTATTCTAATTTGTATGAAGAGTAAATCATGCTCAAACTCTGGTGCTCCCACACAGGAAGCAGTCAAGGGCTTCCAGATATTTCCCTCCTCCCACGTCATCATCTGTGGGCATGAGAATCAGCACCTCTCTTTCCTCCTGAGGGATCACCCAGTGCCACACCCAGCTGCATGTAGCCTTGGTAAAACCGTCACCTGAGACGAAAACTCGACTCAGTCCAGGCCGGTTGCATTTTTCTTAGAATTCACATCCCATGTGGAGCATCTCAAAGCCAAAATTGGCCGAGTTGATTTCCCAGCACCTGGTTTCCCAGAACTACACAGACGTGGTCCATGGTGAGAGTTTCTGACTTTCGTCCTCAGTCCTGTAAACGACTCGTATCCTTCCTTTCCTTGTTGTCAGTCAAGTAAGCCGGTCTGACCTCGGCAGACACATGAGTGTTGATAAAAAGTATGACCCAGCACAGCTCCTCTCTGACCACACCAGGTCAGCATGTGAAAACAGGAATTCAAAAATAATTCATGGAAAACATCCAAGGGAGCCTTCCTGTCTCAGGAAGTTACTAGATTCTTCTCTGTCCACAACCTTTTTTTTTTATTTAATACAAATATATTGAACTTTGTATTGTATTAGCAAAAAAATTGTTCTCATTATCAAGAAATAATGAAGTAAATTTAGAGACTTCTAAAAAGTTAGTTGTTGAATAAAACACAAAAATATACATAAGCCATTATAATCTGCCTACAGGGCTATAACATTATTAAATTGCTATAATTCATAAACCATATTATCTGACTAGAGTGCTAAAGAGTAAAAACAAAAATAATGATTATTAAAGAATTAGAAAAACAATGCTCATGTCAAGGACACTACAGCAACTTAATTAAAGAATATTGAGATGTTTATGAGAATAGACACTGCTGATTGCTAAGAGGCTCAAGTGTGTGCTGAGAATGTCAGCTGGTGGTGAGTGCCAGGCGACCACAGAGGGAAGACGATGTGGAGCACAGGAACTGCCACTCTAGACGTTTCCTCATGGTCCAGTTCACTGACAAGGTGACATGTGAGGAGATACCCGGGAAAGGACAGGAGTGAGCCAGGTGGGCATCCCAGTGCAGGTGCAGGGATGTGGCGGGGCCACCCAGCCAGGGCACACCTGGGGAGCTGAGGGGTGGCGGGGCCCCACTAGGCACAGGGAGGATGCAGGTGGGAGATGGGAGCTGAGGGCACCAGAGCTGGGCCCCCCTGTGCCAGGTCAGCCACGCTAGGACTTTGGCCTTGCCCCAGGGGGAGGGAGTCACGAAGGGTCCTCTGCACTGAAGGGACATGGTTGACTTGTGCTTAACAGGGTCATTCTGGCTGCTCTGCTGAGAACAGGCTGGAGAAGGGAGAAGACCCCAGCATGAGGCTCCTGCACTAACCCCGAGGAGAGGAACCCGGCACGGTCGGGAGGAGAGCAGGGAAGTATGGGGACAGTGTTGGGCTCTTCCTGAGTCAGGTAGGTGTGGCAGAACTTGCTCTGGGGAGTTTGGGGTGGGAGAGAAAGATGGGAGTTCAAGAAGACCAAGAGGCTTGGGCCCGTGCTGGGGAAGAGTGGAAGCGGCATTTCCTGAGATAAGGAATGTTCGGATGAAACAGACTTGGGGGGTAAACCATGGGCTGGTCTTAGACATGTGCCTGAGATGCTTGCTCACCAGGCAGCCAGAGATGTCCGACAATTGGAAGCAGGAGTTTGTACTTCAGAGAGGCATGTGGGTCACAGAGGGACACTTAAGAGCCACCTGGGCCAAAAATACATCACCTAGGGACACGTGTTGATGGAAAGGAGGTCCAGGAATTGATGAGCAAGGGATTCCAAAATCTAGACTTCAGGAGGAGCAACAATTCACGATGGAAGTGGTGAGGAGCTAGGAGGTAGGAGGGGAAGCAGAAGTGACTCTGTCACAGAAGTCTAGCTTCTCAGGGGAAGAGGGCCACCTGCTCCAAATTCTGCCCAGAGCTCAGGCAACAGGAAACACTGAGCCAGGCAGCCATGCGGTCACCCCAAAGGGCCACTGTGCCCATTCTTGCTTAGGACTTCTGTCTAAGGACTTTTCTCTTCTCGGGAGAGAAACATGGAGACGGGGAAGAAGCCCACCCAGAGACCCCATCAGTGAGCACATCCTGCCTGCCTGCTCTGCTGTGGTCTCAGGGTGTTCCAGAACATTCATTATCCAGCAACATAGCAGCCAACGAGTTTCTTTCTAAGAAAACCAAGAATGCTGTGTACTGCAGCTGGCCTCTGGTGTCAGTTTTAGTGTGGAAGTCACCCTGTGCCCCAAGGCTGTTACTTACAAGGAATGCAGAGCAAATGGATTTCAAAAAAATAGTAATTTTAAAAAATAGTTTAAATCTCAGGGGGCAGAACATAATCAGGAGGCACTGAATTAGTTGGGGCTGCAGGGGAGTGTGGGAAGTGGGCCTTTGTCTGCTACAGAGAATAAGGGAGGGCCTTGACCATGGGACACGAACTCGCGTGCAAACACACACATGCACACATGCACATGCATGTACACATACACACACATGCACACATCTTCACACACACTTACTGTGACAATTTTAGTGTTTGGAGATTATGAGCTTTAATGTGAACTGAAGCATTTCTTTGTTGGGGTGAATACCTTGGAGTGGGGGTGCTGGGAGGTGACAGGTCATCTGGTTAGGACATGATCCACTTCATCAGGAACCACTAGACCATGTCCCCTCCCCTGCACCATTCTGCATTCCCATTAGCAATGCATAAAGCCTCCTCACCAGCCCTGGCTATTGTCAAGATAATAAAAATATTAGTGTGAAGTGGTGTCTCATTATGAAATGATTTTCTACTTCTCTAGTGACCCTGGTGCTGATCATCTTTTCAAGGGTTCATCTGCCCTCAGGAATCACCCTATCTTCTTTGGTGGACTGTCCATTCAAATATTTTCCCCACTTTTAAATTGGGTTATTTTCTCATTGTTGAGTCAAAAGATTCTTATAGACTTTGAATACAAGTCCCTTATCAGATTTGTGTTTTATGAATATTTTTTCCAAGTCAGTATCACCCTGCTATTCTTGCAATTGTGCCTTTGGAAAGCAGAAGTTTTTAAATTTAATGAAGTACCATTTATATTTTTTATGTTCCAATGTGATATATAAGAAGTCTTTGCCTAGCCCAAGGTCAAAAAAGACTATTTTCTTGTGTTTCCTTCTAGAAGTGGCATAGTTCAGCATTTACATTTACAGTCATGATCCTTTTTGAGTTTCTACCTGGTAAAAGCTAAGACTTGAAGTACGTTTTAGCCCTATGAATGTCCATTTGTTCAAAAACCATCTTTTGAAAAAAACATCCTTTTTATTTTGGATGGCCCTTGCCACTCTGACAGAAATCAGTACCCAGATATGGGCAAGTCATTTCTGAACTCCATTTCATTCTGTCAATGGGCAGCTGCAGTGTTCTGCAAAGACCACTGTGTCTTAATTGTTCAGCTACATGGTCAATCTCAAAGTCAGACAGTGCTTCAATTTGTTCTTCTTTTAAAACTCATTTTGTCTACTCTATTTTCTTTGCCTTTTAACATAAGTTTTAGATCCACCTTGTCGATATCTTAGGAAAACTTTGCTAGTGTGTTGGTGGTGATGACACTGAGCCTGCAGATTATGGGGGAGGAACTGACACGTTATCCTGGCGGGGGGTGGGGGGCGGTTTCCATGTCCCATGTGGGTGAGGGGGAGAGTTTCTGTTGGAGGACAATGGTGTCAGCAATCAATTAATTACTAATAAACTTATCTATTCAATAAACACAAGACCCAATACTCTTTTCAAATGGAAGGGGGTGTGGCAGATCCAGCCATATCAGATCTGACTTCCAACAAGAGGGAAGATCCCACCTTCACCTTTATTTATAGTCTCACAGGTAAGGGGCCCCAACCCAGAGGGGCTTCTTCTGTGAGGAACAGGATGGATGGAGTGAGGGGAGCCATTTGCTTAGGGAACTAGCATATCCTCAGGGGTGAGCCACTCTGTACAGGGTCACCTACTCCCGGGCTGTCTGGAACAGTCTCCCATGACCGCCCGTTCCTGGGTGTCAGACCTCTGTATCCCGCGGCTCAGCCACGCCTGATTCTGCTAGACATGGATGGCCCCCCACATCACACAACTGTGTGAGCGGGGCATACAACCACCATGATTTTTAAGGGATGTGTTTTTTCATCAGTGTCTCCCAATTTTCTACTTGCAGAACCTGCTCACATATTCTAGATTTAAATGTGAGAATTCCACCATCCTTGGTTATTGTGAAAGGGGTCGTTGAATTTCAATAGTCCATGATCATTGCTAGAATGAAGAAATATACTCAGTTTTTGCAGAGTGACCATGTGTACCATGGCCGAATGAAAGGCACCCACAAGCTCAGTAGCTTTTGGAGACTCTTCTACATTTTCTATGTGAACAATTGTGCTGTGTGTGAACAGCTGTCTCCCCTTCTTCCCAGAAGGCACGCCATCCAGTTCTGTCCTCAGGGTACTGCCTTCCACCGCGCCATGAGAGTGGGTCACCCTGTCTTGCTCAGGACTATAGGGCAGTGTTAACCAGTTAGTCCAGGTGTCTTTATAAGACCATGACACTTACATTCCTAGGTTATGCAAGGTTTTACACCAGGACTGGATTTTTATCTGTTCTGTTTAGATAAGTGGCTTTTACGATGACCGACTGTTGAAATAACACTGTTCCAGGGACTGGTCAACTTGGGTGTGATATGTTACAATTTTATTAATTAATTGATTATATATAGTAATATACCAATATTATGGTTCTATACCAATATTAACGATTGGTAATTAATGGTAATATACCATTATTAATGATTCTATGGTCTGCTGTTTCATGGGGACCTCTTGCCTCAGCATGTATGAGGGAAACTGAGGTTTGCATCACTTTCTGCTTTACTAACTGTTGAGGAGGATCAGCCTCCTGCTGTTGTTGAGTGGAACATTAATAAGTGTCAGTTGCACTGAGGTGGATGAGGTGACAGTGCAGGTCTTCTAAGTCTTTCCCAATTTCTCGTGTATGTTTTCTATCAGTCACTGGAAGGGGAAGGTGCTCTGCACTTAGACCTTTTGCATTCCTCTTGTTGGTCCTGTTTTTAGTTCTATTGCTGATGCTGTACTATTTTGGAATTCAGTTTTTAAGAGTATTTTCATTTCAGGTTGTTACGCCTTCTTGGTAGATTGACCCTTATCATTATTTAATGTCACTCCAACCCTGGAAATAGTCCTTCAAAAATCCATGTTGTCTGGTATTGATACAATTGCTCTAGCTTTCACTTCTCTAATATTTTCATTGTACGTACTTTTTGTTTTTATCCTTTGCCTTCAGTCTATCAAAGACTGTGTATTTGAAGTGCTTTTGGTTTTTTTGGAGAGAGCATAGAATTACTTTTAATCCAATCTGTATTTTGTGTTTGTCAATCATTTACGTTTAGTGTAACCATTGACATGGTTTGCTGAAGATCTGTCCCCTTGCTATGCATATTCTATTTGCATCTCTTATTTGTTCTTTCACTCCTTGATTTTGTATTTTATTTTTGCCTGATTCTAGAGAATTTTAATTTTTAAAACATATTTTCAGGTTCACTATTGAGTCATCATTTATTTTTTAATTAATTTAATTTAATTTTATTTATTTATTTACTTATTTTTGGTACTGGGAATTGAACCCAGGGGCACTCGATCCCTGAGTCACATTCCCAGCCCTATTTTGTATTTTATTTAGAGACAGGGTCTCACTGAGTAGCTTAGGGCCTCGCTAAGTTGCTGAGGCTGGCTTTGAACTCGAGATCCTCCTGCCTCAGCCTCCCAGGTACTGGGATTACAGGCATGCGCCACCACACCTGGCTATTTTTTAAAATTTTTATGGTTTCCCTAAGGTTTATAGTACATAAATTTAATTAATTGCAGACCACCTTTAACATTTTAAGTAATATTGCACTACTGCTTCACACATGGTAGAGGAGCCTTGCTGTCCCATCTCTTCCTCTTTTAGTAGTATTACTGCTTAATTTACCTTTACACATGCTAAAGGCCATAATTCATGCTGGTATTTTTTCCAGCATAGAAATGGGAAATTATTGCTTAGAGTGATTAAAATTAAGAAAAGAGTCTTTACTTTCACCATTATTGTGAGTCTCCATTTCTTTGTGCACATGTAAGCTTCTATCTAGTAGTTTGTTCCTTTTACCTGAATAACTTAACATTTAACATAAATTTAACATTTCAGGGAACACAAATATGCTGATAATTCTATAACTTCCTTTTCCCCGAAAATTTCATTTCCCTGTTTCAAAAGACAGTATATCTGTACACAGAATTATGGAATGGACAGCTTCTCTCCTCACTCCCTCCAAAACATCTTCAAGATGCCATACCCTCGATTTCTGGTTTGCCTAGGTTCTGATGAAAGGCTGGCTATAATACTTAGTTCCGTTCCTTATGTCATCTGGCTTCTCTTCTGTCTTCTTTGGGTCTTAGGCCACTTTAATACCATTCTCTTTGCACCCCTCTTAGATGCTCTGCTAACCCTACCCCTGCTTCTCCTCTCCATGTTCCTGTGTAATTTCTATTTACCAATCTCCGCTTTGCTGGTTCTTCTAAAGGCTTTTTCAGTTCAATGCTGAAGCTCCTGAATGCATTCTTCACCTGTTGTCCCTCCTAGAACATCTCTGAAATATGTGATTTACTCCTGTCATTTCCACGTTATGATGAGACTCTCCACATGTTCAAGTGTGTTGTCCACCTTTACTATTATAATCACTAGCACATTATTCATATTATTTTTCATTTTTTAAATAATTCCAATCCAAGTCAATGCTGAGTCTGATTTTGTGAGGGGTTTATCTCTGTATAATGTGTTGTTTTTGATGGTTGTCCTTAATTTTTCTTTTGTCTCATCATTTTCATTTGAAATCTGGACATGGTGTGTCACAGGGACTGAGAGTAAGTGTCATATATCCTCATGAATGATCTGCTGCTGGAGGTTGGGGTGAGCCAGTCTAGTCAGGGTGGAGCTGAGATTGGGCCTTCCTGTTGCTATGGCTTCAGATTATCCTGATGTTGGTTTATGCCAAGTGTGGGTGTTGGTTTGACAAAGGATTTTCCTCAACATCCTGTCTTCACCCTAAGCTTTAGGCAACCCCTGGGCCTCTACAGCCCAGAGGGGCTCCTGTCTCCAGCAGCAGGGGAAAGGAACTACTCCAGTTTGTTGCTCCTGGTGTTTGAGGGAGGGAAGCTTCTTCTTGTCCTGCTCAAACCTCAGGTTTAGACATTCCCTTTGTCCTTACATCTCAAAGTGGGACATCCTCAGTCATTTGTTTCCTCTCTCCATGTTATTGAGGCCACAAGGCCAGTGACATAGCATTAGAAGGTGAAGCCTGTGAGGTAATTATGTTGTGATGAGGTCAGCAGGTGGGGCACCAATGGTGGACTAGTGTATTTATAAGAAGAAGAAAAACCAGAACTCCCTCTTCATCTGCCATGTGGGGACACAGTGAGGAGGTGGCCATCTATAAACCAGGCAGAGCACCCTCACCAGAAGCTGACCATGCTGGACCTTGTTATTAGACTGCCCAGCTTCCAAAACAGAAGTGGTTTTTGTTGTAGGAAGTAAACTGGTCTATGGTATTTTGTTATAGAATCCTCAGCTAACTAATACACTCAATGTGAGAGGTGGTTAATGCTTTTACCCAGGATGATTTTTTTTATACTTTCTCAAATGCACACGAGTCTATACCTTGGCTCTGGAGATGACAGTTTGCTTCCCATCCCCAGAATCCTCCTTTCCTTTTTACTTATGGGTTTACTTTTGTTCTGTGGGGAAGGAGATGAATGGGTCTTTGCTGGAGTCTGGTTTGGGGACTGACAATGTAAGTGCAGAAGGGGTCCTTGACCTCTCTAAGCCCCTGTCCTCTTCAGTTCCATCTCTGAGACTATTGTGAATATTAACTCAGGTAGATGCCCATAGAGCACTTAACGTACTTCCTAGCACATGGAGTACTGAATTATCAAGTACTCAGGAAAAAATCTATTGCATTATGCAGACTTTAAAATAGTTTGTCTACTTCAAAACCTCTTCATCTTTTTCCCCATAATCCAGGGCTATTCCAAAACCCTTTTACTGCTTATTCAAGGCAAGGAGGTTTATTTCTGGCAAAATTTTAATACAGAGAAGGCCAATTTTTCTGAGAATGCATTCCTCTAAGAGAAAAATAATATAACATTTGTGTATAAATCTAATTTAATCCTCTTGAAGAGATAAAATTGCACCTGTTTATTAGTCAAAGTGGCATAATCACTATGATGACTAAATCTGTCCATTTTAAAGCTTTACAATTACATGAATTATTAATTTGGGGTATGACTATATTTTAAAGTAGGCACTAAAGTGAGATTTTAAAATACATTTATGGTTTAAGTATAAATACATTACTATTAAAGTTTAAATTTGCAATGAATGTCAGGTTTTGTGCCAGGTCTGAGTCCTTGCCTGATATTCCCAGAGACTTTGATGTGAATTTTGAATAACCAGATAGACATTATGCTTTTCAGGCTTCCTCTAAACCTGGAATAACTTTTCTTCATCTGTGGTCGTCATGCAACCATGTCCACTAAGGTGAGACCCTTGGATTCTGTTCCAGTGCAGACCAATAATGGCGCCTTGCTGCCAATCCTGAGCCTTAGAGCTCAGTAGAGCCTGAGGTCCTGACTGACCTCCACCCCCTACCTGAAGGAGGTTCCCTCCAGACCGGCATGGCATTCCTTCCTTGTGAGTCTGTCTGAGTGGGAGCTTAGCTTCTGTGAATTTCAGTTTACACACACCACACACATCACACACACACCACACATATACACAAACACACACCACACACACACACCACACACATTTTGACAAATGCTATTGTCTTCAGTTTCTGAAATATCTCTGAGACTTGTAACCCAAGAAACCTTCCAGAAGGAGAACATATTTTTACACTGCTTTCAACCTCCATTCCAAAGGTCAAGACATTGATACCATCCAATTTGCTCAAGGTGCGGGAAAACAAATATCCCCACGTCCTCCTGGTAGGGGTTATAAATTAGCTTGACTTTCTGAAGAACATTTGACAATATCAAAGCTTGAAAACACATAGTAATCTACTTTTAGGAATACACCCAATTTACATTTTTCACAAGCAGTGAAAACTATATGCATGAGAATATTTACTGCTGCATTATTCCAAGGAAAATGCAATTGGGCAGCAGTTTGCATAAAGTGACATCAGCAGTTCAATAGAAATTGCGACTATTACTGTGTAGTAGCTTTAGCCCATGCACTTACTTAACAGATCCTCATAGAGATAAAGGTGTATCTGACCTTTAGGATCAGAGGCTGTCTGTCACCAGAGTGGCCACATGGACAGAAGTTATTTGATCTTGGTGAGAGGGAGAGGACCTAAGCCGTTAGCCAAGAACTGGACACAGTAATTTCAGAGGTTCATCTATGCAGGAGGTTGAAGAGCGATGCTATAGAAGATGGCTGGGTGGACATGGGGACCGGGAGCTGCCTAGGGAGTGGGTAGCCTCTAAGGGAGGCCTGGTCCTGAGGAGGCAGCCAGGCCAGGACCTGAGGAAAGAGGCATCCAGTTGCAGATCAAAATGGCAGGTTCAAGGGCCCCAGGGAAGGAGTCAGTGTGGCTGGAGCACCAAAGCCGGGGGCCACCACAGGGCGGAGGCAATAAAACCTCAATCTAAACACTGTCATGTGGACTCAGGCTCTAGCACCATGCCACCTGGCTCAATAGCTCAAAGGAAGCCCAGCCTGTGTCCTGGGTTCAGAAAGAGCCCCCACAAGGCCACTCTGCTCCACAGAGGCTGTTGGGTGGGCAGGGTCGTGCCACTGCAGAGCCCCCCAGAGGCTCCAAACACCACCAGTGAGGAGCCCCATGCCCAGAGCAAGCCCCCAGGACGGCCCCACCAGATGCCCGACTGCAGGTCTCCTGAACTCTAACAAGCACAGTGAAGAAGGTGGTGAAGTGTACTCCATGGTGTTGGAAGTGAAGGCCAGAGCCCTGACCCGGAGCCGTTTCTGACCTTTAAACTGTCACCAGCATATGTATATCTAAATGTCACCAGTGTCACCAGAAACTTTCTAAATTCTGCATAGACCCGCATGGTTTGTTTATTGGCCTCAAGAACTGAGGATAAAATAAAAATGATGTTTTATGCATGAACTTTTGTTCGTACTGCATTTTTCTCCTTTAAAAATATTTCCATAGCTGGGCGTGGTGGTGCACGCCTGTAATCCCAGTGACTCAGGAGGCTGAGGCAGGAGGATCGTGAGTTCAAAGCCAGCCTCAGCAAGGGCAAGGCCCTAAGCAACTCAGTGAGACCCTGTCTCTAAATAAAACACAAAATAGGGCTGGGGATGTGGCTCAGTGGCCGAGTGTCCCTGAGTTCAATCCCTGGTTCCAAAAAAAATTTCCATCCTGTGAGCTCATTTCCCCCAACCTGAAAAGCCTGTAAGTAAGGGGGGACTCTGCGCAGGGGACCTGAAGATGTAAGCCCTCCCCCCACCCCACCAATCAGATGCCTTGCCTCTTTCAGCTCTGCCCTTCTGGGATAGCAAATTCAGGTTGCAAAATGGATGGCTGTGGGGCCAGAGAGGACATGTCCTAGGAGAGATGATACTGGCTTCAGAACCATAGGGCAGGCATGGAGGACCAGGGCCACTGAGAGGCACTGAGGGAAAGTCCCCAGGGGAGTTCAGTACAGGTCTCCTCACGCTCTGCCCCAAATCCTTCATGACCTCCATCTCGATGGGAGCAAAAGCAGCCAAACGCCAGGCCTGCTGGTCCCTTCCCTCCTGGCTTCTCTGACCTCCTTCTCCTCACCTGACCCCAGGATGAGCCTGAAGCACCCCCACTAAGGACCACTGCATTGGCCAGATGCCCTTTTCCACCCAGAGGGACACACACTTCATCCCTCATCGCCTCCAGGTCTTGGCACAGAAGTGAGGTGGGCGCTGGTTTCTCCGTCTCTCCCTGTTGTAATCAGCTACTTCCCTGTTGTGACTAAAGGACCCGATCAGCACAACTGCAGAGGAAAGGTTTACTTAGGGCTCACGGTTTCAGACGTCTCAGTCCATAGAAGGCCAGCTCCATTCCTTGGGCTCAAGATGAGGCAGAGCATCATGGCGGGAGAGGGTGGTGGAGGGAAGCTCCTCATATCAAAGTGATCAGGAAGCAGAGAGAGAAAGAAAGAGAGAGACTCCATTTGCCACACCTACCACTTCAATCAATCCCATCAGGGATTAAGTCACTGATTGGGCCAAGACTCTCTCAACCCAATTATTTCTCCTCTGAACCCTCCTGCACTGTCTCACACATGAGCTTTTGGAGGACAACTCACATCCAATGCATCACACTCCCCAAGAAACTGTTCCCATGTCCTATTTATTTTTTCCCTTAATATTTACCAGCAGCTGAAACAGACTTCATGGTTGAAGTACTTCCTGTCTGTCTCCCCCACTCTGAAATGACAGCTTCCTGTGGGCAGGAGTTCTGTGTTCACTGCTGCACCTCTAGGGATCAGAACACTTCCTGGCACTTGGGAGCCACCCCCTTGGTGCTGGTGGAGTAATGAATAAGTTAATGAGTGAAAACGTGGACTCTCAGGAACTGAGAGCAGCGAGCCTCCTCTGAGGGGCTTCTGATCGTACACGCAGGTCAAATCAAATATCTGTGGCTGGGGGGCAGCTCAAGGACCCTCCCTTTCCAATATCTGTGTTATCTCTTTAATGACACAGTTAATCAGTGCCATTGACCTCCTACATGCTGCCCTGACTGGGCTGAGGCTGGGTGGAGGGGACAGTGGGGACCAAATGCACAAAGCCAGCTCAGGCCACTTAGCCTCCGACGAGCTCACAGGGCTCCTTAGGGTGATGAGTCAGAGATGGTGGAAGGTGGCTGGAGAGCTGGGTCTATCAGGGACAACCACACTGACCTCACAGAGAAGTCTTCTCTAAAGTCCTGGTGGGGCCTCCCTCAACCTCCCTCAGGGTAGACAGCTCACAGATCACAGAGGTCGATAGACCCATGGGAATGACTGTGGCCAAATGACACCGCTTAGAGCTGGCAACGGTGAAAGGCACACAGAGCCAGGAAAGCGCCACACCAGCTCTCCTCTCTGCCTGGGAAACCACACAGAGAGCACTCAGCCTCCCCGCAGGGAGGGTGGCCACCGGGGTCAGGCATGACCCACCAGGGAAGCTGCCTGCAACTTGCACCCAGAGATTTTAATGGGGTCAGCCTCAGCGCATGCACGCTATTTTGTCCTCAGCCCTCCAAACTCCAAACCAACGCCACAAATCACAATGTCAACATGGGACATCTGGGTGGCTCAGGACTGGCCAAGGGCTAGCCTGACTTGGCAGGGTTTGGACCACGCAGCCTGCCGAGCTGAAGCCCTATTGCACACGTGAACATGGTGCATGATAATCACAAAAGGTGACATGCACGAGAGAGCATCGCATTTCTAAGTGCTCTTGAAGCGTCAGACCTGCAGGGGTGGCCAGGCATGGGCCCTGCACTTCCCGAGGGCAGCTCCAGCTGGCAGAGGAGCCGCCATCTCCACTCATGCTCCTTGTCCTCTGCTGTGACCCTAGAGATCTTGGCGTCCCCCTGGGGCACCCCAGGGCTTTCCCCCTCTGAGTGGTCTGTCTGTGGGGCCAGATGAAGGAGGACCCAGCACTCCCACCATGTGAGCAGTGGAGAGAGGTCCTGCAGGAGGGTACGGGGAGCACACTCCTGCCCAGGAAGGGGACGGCTCCGTGAAGGCCCCTTCAGCTACAGGAGGAGCTGCTCCAGCCAGTCGCAAGGCTGGGTTTGACAGAACTGATCTGACCCCGTCCCTGGGCTGCCTGCTGACCAGGAGTGAAAATGGAATGGACCTCATGGCCTGCTCAGGTGGAGCGTCACTTCTCCTCTTTGCACTTGTGTTTCCACTGATTCCCAGAATGCCTCGGCCAGATCTTCAACATTGGTCCACTTTCACAAAACTACCATGTGGACCCAGCCCTACGTGGATGTGCCAAGGCATGATAGTGAGAAGCCACGTGAGGTTTGCTGGGCACAGATGGGGCAGGGATGGATGCCCACCAGGGAGCCTCCTACAGGGTCACCTGGCCAGCCCATGGATGCTGAGTTTGCTAGTTTGGTTCTAGAAAAGATAAATCAATGAGATTCTCTTTTGACTCAGTGGGCCCAATGTGGGGAAAGGGGTGTGAGAGGCTGGGGGAGGTGAGAGTTAGGCCTTGTCTCTCAGAGGTTGAGGAGACCCAGCCCAGGGACATATGAGTCCACTTGGGTTTGGATCTGGGCTGCCCACCAAGGCCATGTGTCAAAGGCTGTTCCCCCGCTTGGTCCAACTGGGAACTGGAAGACCTTCAGGAGGTGAGGTCTGGTGGGGAGGGTCAGGTCACTGCAGGTGTGTCCTCAAGGGGACTGTGGGACACCGTTTCTCCTTTCTTTGCAGCTCAGCTGCTATGAGTTGAGTGACACCCTCCTCTGTGCACTCCCGCCATGATGAGCTGAGCTGCCACAGACCCCCAAACAACAGGGCCAAACAACCACGACACCTCTGAAACCATGAGCCAAAATAAGTCTTTCTTCTTTTAAATTGACTTTGTCAGGTATTTTGTTATAATAACAGTTGACTAGCACATAAGTCTCTATGTCTATTGAAATCTAAGACAGTCAACAAAACATGCAATATTTTAAATGTTTACATTCAACAAATGAATGTTTTTAAACATATACTTCCAAGTATATTGATGGTCTTTTGAGATGATCACATGTGAGGCCATACCTGCGTTTCAGCCCTGGTGAAATGTTCCCTCTCCCTGCTTCCTCCTCCTTCACCACATAATATACGCTGGACTCTGGAGACATCTTGCCATGACTCATACTTGGACAAATATATGCAATTCAAAAATGCTGCTTGAAACCAGACCCTACAAGAAAATTAAACATTATCAACTAAATCTGCAGCACCTCTACCTAGAATGTGAAGGCCACAGAGCACATGGGTTTTTAAACATCTGTCTGTGGTTGATGTGCAGGTGGGTCAGCAAGAGCCTGGCCCTCCTCTTCATGACACCCTACAGGGTGGAACAGGAATGAGTAACCCTCAGATCACTTTCCATTACACCCTCAACCTGTTGCTTGGCCTGGCCTCTGGACTCAGTGCCCTAGAATCAACAAAGGGTGAATCACTGATCTTGACCGCTGCTGTGAAGTGGGTCCCAGATGCTGCTTCATGCCAGATGACTAGGACCTTCCATATTCTTCCCAAGGCCCAAGTGAGTCACCAAAGTCAACCTCAAAATGGAAGGGATTTCTTCTCCTTTTTCCATATACAGAGATATGATCACACAGAGTCCCTCAGGGTGGAAAGCAACATGTCAATGGTTCCCACCCAACATCAGCTGCAAGCTCACCAGCCAAGACCCCCACTCAATACCACGTCCTGGTCCAACATGTGAACAACGGCACGGCTCTGCCCCTCCACGTGTGCGGGCTTTGAGAGTCAGGCCTCAGCCAGAACCCAGCACTCCACCTGAACAGCCTGGGGGACCCCCAAGTGCCCCTCTCTCACTTCCTCTCTGAGATGCTACTTGGGGACACACACCTTTCAATGTCAATCAAAGCAAGCTCTTCTTGGAAGACATAATAATAACTTCTTCCCTAGAAGCCAGTGGAGGTGACCTGGGCCTTCTTTGTCTCCTTCACGCGTTAAAGCACATCCATTCAGCATCTTAGACCCTCGGGGCTCTTTCTTCCTTTCCCAAGGGGACAGCTCAGAGAGAGACAAGATGTCCAGACATTGCTGATGGCTTGGCCAATGCAGGATGCAGGTTGTCCTGTTGAAGAGCATTTTCCAGGAATGAAGAAACTCTGAAGGAGGCAACTCTAGGAGCTGTCCCCAAAGTGTCCCATATTGCCTGATCTCTGCAGGCAAATCACAGTGACCCTGGGGTCTTTGATGGTGACATCAGTGGCCCCGCTCTTTCATACATTGTCAGTTGTTTTAAACCTGCTAAACAATGCTTTCACGGTTTCCTCACCCTGTGAGATTGCTGAGCCAGAGAGAAAGAGAGCAGAGACCCAGCTGCTCATGCACTTGTTAAATCGCTCCCGAGGCTTGCAGTTGCGGGAGCTAATGCCTGCTCCCCTGGAAAAGCCGGAACAGTGCTCAGTGCAAGTGCACACATACATGCACACACACTCACACTCACACATGCCCTGCTCTCCTGTGACATGCCCCTCCCCTGGCTCCCAACCTCTGGTCCCCTCCCTCCACTGCAGGCTCCTCTACCAAGAGCAAAAGCCCTGCAGCCAGGGCTGGCAAAGCGACTCAGGTGTGGTGTCAGCCCAGGATTGCTTCCCCAGCAAAATGTCCTTGTCTCAAGTGTCCCAACCACCTGCTCCTCCCCCTCCTCAGGCACTTGCTCCCAACCCTGCCATCTTTTCCTCCTCCAAACTCACCACCTGGTCAATGTCCCCACACTTAGATACATGCTCACCACCCCACTACCCTCCTTACAAAGTTCAAGGAAGCTCGGAGTTTACCACCACTGTAACACCGCCATGTTACAGTCATGATCCTGAACCTATGGCCGTACCAGAACCCCTGGGGAGCGTCATTAAACGGAGATTGTCGAGGCCTCTTCTAGGGTTACTGATGCAATCGCGTGGCTGATGTCTGTGTTACTATGACTCCTGGTAAGTTCTCCAGGATGCTGCTGCTGCCAGGCTAGCAATCACACCATAAGAAAGCCATGGTCTGAACATGTCTTGGCACATAGTAGGTGCTTAGCAAACACTTGTAGGAGAAACAGATGAATGAATGTTGGGAGCTGTTTGCTATAAGACTATTCTATGGGTGCGGCTAAGATGGCGCCTGGCGTTTTGCACCGTCACTGTCCTTGCTGGGTAAACATATGACGCTGTTTTCAGGAAGTATCTTTGATTGGGCAGCTTGCGCGTGCTTAATGCATGATAGTCTATTCTTCCTTTGTATGTTATACGGTTAGCACGCATTGTTCACGTGTACTAGATTGTAATTGGTTGCTGTATGCTTATATGCTTGGTCATTTCCGGTTAACGAATGTTGCTGTAACGAGATTGTTGGAAGAAGAAGTAAAAACCACGCTTACTACCCTTTACCTCTCCAAGTCGTTCTTGCCGGTCGAGAGCGACAAATGAAGGTCTGTTTATTGGTAAACATCAGGACCCACTGGAGATGACTGCTCTGTCACATGGCATGCCCTCCCTGGGCATCTTCCTCCAGGGGCACCTGACCTGGAGAGGCCAAGGCTCCATTCCCAGGACCTGGGCACCCCTCCCCACAACGGCCCCTGTCACCACAGGGCGGGCAAGTCACCCCACTGCAGATGGAGCAGGTGCATTGCGTCCCTCAGTGTCAACATCGAGGGTCCCCTCAAGAGGACTTCCTTCACTACATTCAGGAGAAATGTTATCCCCCTGCTTAGAATTAGGAAAAACAGGAAGCACCCTAAATATCCAAGAGCGGGCAGTCAAGTAAACGACAGCGTTGCCATATGCCGGAACAGCTCGCAGTCATAAAAATCATGTTTACACAGATTGTTTTAACAGCTGCAGTAAAATGGTTTTTATATAATACCATAAAGAATAAAGCCAGGGTGACGTTCTGGGAAGCTTGCTCTGGCTGGGGAGGTGCAGGCTCCCATGTGCCACGGCAGCACTGAAGAGGGACCCCTGTACCTGCCCTTACGTGTGTGTCCTGGGTTTGTTTTTCACTGGGAACTGCTCTTTAGTGGGTGCAGGAAGGTGGTGGGGGGACAGTGACAGTGTGGCAGGCGGCTTCCAGCCAGCCTCCTGGACTTGTGCCATGAGAGAGGACCCATGTCAGGGTAACACAGGAACAACTTCTGAGCACCAGCCTCGTCCCAGGCCCAGGTTCTAAGGCACACAGCACTTTGATCACTCTGCACTCACTCCAAAAGCCAGTTATTTCAGGGACACAAGTGGACAGTCCTCCTGGAGCACTGATGGCCATGGGAACATGCTGGTTGCCCTTCCTCAGTGCATTCGTAGGAACACCATGGTCCCTATCCTGTGAGGTCAACATTCTGATGGGGGACAGGACACCTAGCGAGCAAGTGAATCACCAGGGATGTCAGTGACAAGGGCCGTGAAAACCGGGAGTGAGTGGGCAGGGCTTTGAGGGCGCTGAAACAGTGAGGGAGTCGGAACTGCTGGAAGTCGGCAGGAGCAGAAGTTGCCTCTCCAGGAGGAAGTGAGTCTGCCCTACAGAGGGCACGTGGGTCTCGAGCCTGGGGTGGAAGAAGAAATAGACGTGGACACTGGAAAATCCCCAAGGCAGCGCGGCCTGGGGACAGGGTGAGAAGAAGGCCCTGTGCTGACCTGACAACCGCCACTTCCCAGGACAGGCTTCCCAGTGTGGCTGCCGACAGGGGAAGGGGCTCTGTCACCCCAGTGATCGCCTCTAGGAGGCGCTGGTATCCTTCAAGGTCAGACCTCTCCAGATGCTGCCCACAGACCCCAACCCAAAATAATTCAAATTCCCAAGTGCCCAAGAAACCAATGTGATCACTAGTCCACCCTCAAAATGACCTGCACAAACCCAGCCCCTTTCTTTGTCCAGTGGCTCATTTTCCTCCAGGAAGGTGGGTCCACAGGCACCATTTCATCCTGCACCCCCTGGTGCCCCCCCTGCTCTCCAGCCCCTGGAGGGTGCCGCAGTCCACAATGGCATCCCATCTCCAGCCAGCAAGGCCCGGCCCATGCAGGTACCGAATCTCATCTTGGTTCAGCCAGAACGAGCTCTCCAGACTCAGCCTCAGGATCCTTGACCTTCCCCGGCCACTCGGGAAGTCAAGTGCACAGCCTGGACGTGGGTACATGGCCACATACTGCTGGGAGCTTTGCACATGGTGGGACAGGGCGCCTGTCATTCAGAGCATTCTGAGGACCATGCCCCTGCCCTCTAGAGCCGCCTCGCCCAGGCAGAAGAGCCACCACCACCACATGGACCACCCCAAACATTCGATGCAAATTCTGCCTTCACTGTCCGGCAGCCATGTCTGAAATCCCCACCATTTGCTTTATTTCAGGGACTTTCTTGATTTAAGTGGGTTCAGGCTGCTGTCTCCAAACCTGTTACTTAATCCTTGCCTTCTTTGCCAAAAAGTGCCTGAGCCTCAGTCTTCTCCTCTGTCCTGCATCCAGCATGGGGGAGAGCTGAACGCCTCCCCCTTCCATGCCCTTCTGCTGAGAGTCACCGCTGTGGTCTGCACACCAGGGAGCACTGCCTCTCTGGGCTGCATGAGGAATTGAGGTTTTCACTGCATTGCAGCAGGAAGTTTTGCCACGAGAACAGATTTGGGGGCATGCCTTAGGTACATACAGTAAAGAAAATGAAAATAAACTCTCGACAAATTAGTTGGGGCTTGATATTTGCTCAGCACACCAGCATGTTTTTGGTTTCTTTCAAAATGGCCCATATTTAGCCTGTCAAGTTGGTTTAACGTCTATCAAAAGGTAAAATTCTATGTCCCAGACGTATCTTGTTGATTTCTGAAACCATACAGCACAACGATTCAGATGAAGCAAATTCTGTGAAGACTGGCCTGGCACAGAACAGTTCATCAATTCATATGAGTGACTTAGCTTAATGGTTGCATTATATTCTAACTAGCTAGTTGTTTCTTATCTGAGACCGAGATTAGCAATGCTATTGTGTAAGTTCTGTTATCAAATTTCTGTAATTACATAAAAATATAAAGGAAGATCAGGAACCACACACACTGTTTTCATGAATCCCGTGAGCACACAGGCCGCTCTGAGTGCAGTTACGTCAGCGGCCCGGAAAGCTAGCAGGACGCTGAAACCGCCCAATCTACATGTGAGGATTTCCTGTCCCTCAACACCTTGTCCTGGGCCTGACTCTCCTTCCTGCACATACGAATCTGAAAATCGTTTTATTTCACTTTCTTCCAGATTTGGAGTTGCAACCTAACAACCAGTCAAAATTATTCATATGTGTCATAAAGTCCTCAAGTTGAAATTAATAACACTGTGTGTGTGTGTGTGTGTGTGTACAGTTTTGTGCAGCTGGATTCTGTCTCAGTGACCAGGGCAGCAGTGGGAGGACATCATCTTGACTCCTTCACAACTGACTGCATCTGGGAGCTTCTGACGTGAGCCCCTGAGGAGGAGCCACCCACAGGGGGTCGATGGTGACAGTGAAGTAACCTTCTGAGCTCTGAACTGAACCCAGCTGCAGCCATGTGTCCCTGACCTCCAGCATGGCCCTCGCTGAAGATAAGCGCACAGAGGGGTGGGACCCCTGAGCCTCTGCTGGACAGTGGGTGGTGGGCGGGATATCAGTGTGATGGCACTGGCCTGGGACCACGTGTTTTCATTTGAGAATTAAAGCAAAACCAAGAGCAGCACCAGGATAGGGGCTTTTCTGAGCATCCCTGTCTCCTGGCAGCTCCCAGCAGGTTCCTCTCTCCTAACTGCACCCTACTTTTTACCCAAATTAGAAATACCTCTTCCACATTAGACACAGTCCACTGTCCTCCTGACAGAAGCCGTTCCCTTCTGATTGGAGGGACAAATCATGGAAGAACTTCTGTCCTGCTTCATGAAGAAGATGCCTTGGCTTCCTCCCTCTGGGTGGTAGGTGCAGGGAGTGAGGCCGGCCTGATCTGTGGCTGAAACCAAGCTCCCCTCCCCTGCTTGGATCTGTCTGGTCACCTCTTGCTCAAGTCAACCCTGGTAGTTTCTTCTGGCATGCAGAGAGACTTCTCACCCCAGTTCCACCTGTTGGGACATTTCTAGTTCAACATCGCAACAGTGGAGTGAAGGTCAGTGCGCAGCTGGTCTGGGAGCTCAGCGAGGCCTGTAGAATCTGCACCCCTGAAATACCAGGCCACTCCCAGGTGGGCATGGGTGTGGATCGGGGGTGTCCTATTTCCCAAGGGCACACGGACATTCAGACCACAGCTCTGGCCAGGGCTTTGGTTCCAGGAAAAGACATAGATTGAGGAATTTTTATTTCCTTGGCACTGTAATAAGGTGGTTTTGTGTCCCACAGCATGTCCGGTGTTAAAGCTTAGTCTTTTTCTTCTGGATATGTCCACGGATTTGCTAGAGAGCCTTCAGGAGAAGCTACTCTATTTGCAGCAAAATCTCCTGGGTACAGACAAGTCCTTTCTGGACCCCCTGCTGGATATGTCTCAAGACCCCTCGACTTCTGTCCCCTGAGGATGACTCAGCATCCTACAGTTGAGGCTTCTTGCTCTGGCCAGGTGGCCTCTTTTACAAGGTCCCAGGTCAGTTCTCCTACTGGTGACTGTTGTAACAGGTCCCCCAGATCACACCACCATCACCCACCCTCAGAGGCAGCAGAGAATCTTTGGTTCTCTCCCGCTCCCTGCTGATTTACCTCTTTCTGTGCTGGTTCTTGAACTAGTGGTGACTCTAGAGGCAATTTAACCACACAACTGTGGACTTACTCATAACAGTAAGAGTATTTCTAACTAAACGTTTTAAAAACTAATTAAATTTATGACATTTGCAGATAAATGGATGGAATTGGAGATATCATGCTAAGTGAAATAAGTCAATCCCAAAAAAAACAAAGGCCAAATGTTTTCCCTGGTAAGTGGATGATGATTTATAATTGGGTTGGGGGAGTTGGGGGTGAGAGAAGAATGGAGGAACTTTAGATTACGATGAGGGAAAGGAGAGGGGGAGGGGCAGGGGTATGAAAATGGTGGAATGAGACAGACATCATTACCCTATGTACGTGTATGATTACATGTATGGTATGAATCTACATCATGCACAACCATAGAAATGAAAAGTTGTACCCCATTTGTGTATAATGAATCAAAATGAAGCCCGTAGACATTAAAAAAAGAAATTAAAAAAAGAAAAAAAAGCAGATTAAATTCAAAACTTCACCCAAAGCTGAAAATCACTCCAATACTTCCTACTTCTTTCCTCTAGAGCCTTGCAGCCTATCAACGACACCAACCTGACAGGTGAATGTGGGGTTTTCAAGTTTTCTTCTTTCTGACAGAGGTCCCTGGTTACTGACTTAGATGTGTCATCCCACTCAGAAATGTGCTTCCCCCACGTGAATGGTGCTGCAGCTTCTCTAAAATTAGAACACATTCCTACCACAAGGAGAGGCCATTAACATTTCAGCCTCCAAGTCAGGCTCTACACTGATGACAGAAATGGAAGTCACATGCATTGCATAGGGACGTGGACTCCTCTTCCACATACACTATTTCCCCCCACAGAACAGCTTCCTGGTTATTTAAGGAAACAGGATTGACAGGAGGGACACATGGAAAGCCAGGTTCAGCAAGCTGGCCTCTGCCTTCTGCCCTGTGTCACCACCCCACCCCCACCCCATCTCAACTTTCTTGTCATTCTGTAGTTCGGGGGTGGATGGCAAGGGGATCGCATGCCCAGCAGTTAGGCTGAGTCATCTGACCTGCTCCCCCAGTTCCCTCAGTTCCAAATCACAGGACACACCACAGGGGCAGCCACCAAGGGGGAAAGTCATTGGGAGTGAGGAGTTCCCAGTGTCCCCTCATTTCTGAGTCCCCTGGGGTTGGTGACCAGGACCTGGAGGAACATCTCATCACCCAGCCAGTCCTCAGGCCACAGCCACCCAGGAGCCAACGGCATCACTGCTTCCACCTCATGTTGTGGATGCCATCTGTGTGCGCATGTGCAGCTGAGAGGCAGACGGGCGGGTGCCCCTGATTCCACCCCCGCCCAGCTACTTAGAGAATGCACCCTTGCCACTGGTGTTCCAGCAGCCCTGGTAATCAGTTGTGGCTGCTCTACTCTGGCCGATGGAAAGTGACAGGCCTCTTCCAAGGCTTCACCCCACTCCCCCACTCCCCACCTGGGCAACGTGGCCACCACCTGGGGATGAAGGACACTGAAGTCAGGAAGGGCCAAGTGACAAAGGAGAAAGAGCCTGGATCCCTCTTGACTTTGGATTAAAGAGGACACTTAATTGTACTTAACACCAGCCACCATATCAACTCAGAATCTTACTTAAGAGGAAATCAATCAGTGTCCTAATTAATCTAATGGAGGAGTGTGAAGGAAGGAAAAGATGCTCTTCAGACCGCAGGAGCCTGGAATGTGCTTAGCACAGCCACCTGTCATGGACCGAGTGGACCGAGTCTGGGCAGCCAGCCCTCCATAGGTACCTCTCAGCAGTAGTCACTCAGTGCTCACAACAACCCTCTGAGAAAGAAGCCAGCATCCCATTTTCCAAATGAGGAACACGGGGCTTAGGACAAATTGTATTCTCATTCTCTGTATGACTTGGGAGGACCATGTGTCCCTGCTCTTGGCTGGCTCTGCCTCACTTTGCCATGGAAAGACAACCTCATTCCCAAGTGAGTGATGTCCAGGGACCTGAGTTCCCTATAATAGTAAGTGCACAGAGTTCAAATCCAAGCCCCTGACCGCACATGTGCAGCCCCCACAGCAGGAAGTGTCGCAGGCTGCTCTCTAAGGGCAGCTCCAAGGGGTCCCTGAAGAAGTGTGGTGGACAGAATTCCTGTCCACCACACAAAAGAGATGGACAGGGCAGGAAGGGCATGGTGATAGTCCAAGGAGGTGTCCTGCTAGTTTCCTGGAAGCCACGAGGAAGCACCAGTGTGGGGTGGTGAGGACCATATCTCAAGGTTCTGGAGTCCAGAAGTATCAGACGAGGCCTCAGCAGGGCCCAGCTCCCTCTGGACGCTGCAGGGAAGGTCTGCCCCAGCTACTTGCCCAGCACTGGCGGTTCCTTGGCAGGGCCAATGTGAGTCCAGGGCCCACATGGCGGGCATGTCTGCATCTGTGTCCACATTTCTCTTCTGATAAGTCCCCAGGCATGTTGGATAGGGGCCCAGCCTTCTCCAGGATGACCCCCTCTTCATCAGCTACACCTGCCATGACTCTGCTCCCCATGTAGGTCATAGACTGAGGAACCAGGGTGGGACCTCAGGGCAGGAGGGGTCAGCACCTGAGCCAGGCACTCACTGCCTTCTCTGGGATACTGACTTCCTTTTTCCCTTTGTTAAAAAATAGAAAATTAGAGAAGCCCATCCCTGGTAATATAGTGACACTTTTTATTTTTCATAACTCCCTCATCTCTTAATGAATGCCTAATGCTTCCAGGGACTTGAATAAGCAAAAATTGATTATCTATTTCACACAAGATAAAACGCATATTAACAATCCCTGGTGAAAACAGCAAGGTACAAGTTAGGAAGCCAGAATCACAGCAAGCTGACGGGGACATTAGTGTTGGAACCCAGATTTCCCAACCAGGACTTCTGACACATGCAGGAGGTAGTAGATTTGGAAAGGTGGGCAAAATTCCTTGGGAAGCCAAGCCTTCTCTCTCACTAGCAAAAGATTTGATTTGAAGATGATGGAGGAGAGTCCCAGACCTGGAGGACAGGTCCTGGAGAAGACCTCAAGGTCAAGCCGTATCAGGGGCCATCAGCCCCCAAACAGCACCTCCCACCCAGGCAGGGGTGCCATGACTCCGGCCTGCACTGGAGACAGCAAGGTCCAGGTAACTGGCAGCACCTGTCCACATCCAGGTGACCGGGATGGGAGGACCATGTGTCCCTGCTCTTGGCTTGCTCTGCCTCACTTTGCCATGGAAAGACAACCTCATTCCCAAGTGAGTGATGTCCGGGGACCTGAGTATATGTGCCACTCAGCTGCCATATGTTCTTTGTTTTAAGAGAAAACACAAGTCCCCCCTGGGAGGCGAGGGCCTAAGCACATCACACACACGTACTGCCACTCTGAAGGCACCGTCTTCCCACCGTCTCGACAGCAAGAGCTTGGGGGTTGCTGGGAGTTGGGCTAAAGACAAAAATTTCATGGCATGAGCAAGAAGTAGATTTCTGGAATGACGAAGGTGGGCAGCTCCCTAGGCTCTGGGCCAACCCTGTGAATAATGAAGCCCAGACTCATGTATGTAGATCTTCACACCTGTTCTGTTGACTGTTAGTGAAAATGTGGATGTTGGAGAAGGAAAATAGACAATAATAATAGCAATAATAATCCATCATGTATTTGTGTTAGGATACCTTTTTATCAGACTGACAGTTGTTCCCTCTATAACTCCATATTTAGGGAGCTGGCTGGAGGTGAAGGGGTCTCAGCTGATGTCCCTGGGGCCTTGAAGGGTGTTAATGGATGTCTTCCACAGCTCATCCTCCAGGCAATAAGCTTTGCAGTCCTTTATAATCCAGTAATGAAGGTCTAGCTCCAGGGCAAGAAAGATAGAGAATATCCAGGACACCACTAATTATGGGGAACAACCCCCTGCTGTTTGTTTTGTCTTTGACCCTTGGCCTTCAAGAAAAGGAAGATTCAGTTCTCAGCAAACTGTTCTTAGCAATTTCTAGAAACCATGCCAACTTGCACAGAAAGGGATCCACGTCTCATGTAAAGAAGAGCTCAGGGCATCTTTCACCTACTTTTGTGTGTAGGTTCATTCCCAAACAAGTAAAGCACAACTTATCAAGACAGAGACTTAAGGAACTAGGATTCCATGTTACTG